>JADRCH010001798.1:0-41007 GCA_019843965.1 Rhynchomys soricoides
ACACAAATGGTATAAGGGGAAATGGAATAATGGAACAAGAAAGATAATGTGGGGTGGAATTGGGAGGTTAGTGTAGAGGAGGGTGTGTGGAGAGGGATAACTAACATTAAGACCCTTGAAAAAGCCATATAGAAATTTCCTATATAGAAATTTTCTAATATAGAAACTTCCCAAATATAGTTATATACATATGTAAATATATTTTACCAGAAGTTGTCAGCAATGCCTTTCCAAGACAGTAAATAAAAAACCTAGTACCATATATGAGTCAACATGCCACTGGACAGTGAGTTCATAGAGACCCCACTAACCATAACAGACCTCTGCCCTTATTATTTTTGGTTACCCTCCAGACCTTGATGGTAAGACTGTGAAGACACTACATCCTTTACTTGTAGCACACAGAGAAATCAAAATGGCACTGACCTGGAAGTTTCATTTCTACTCAGTACCTTTCAAAGAGCTGGAAGTTGCTATGCATGCTACTGAGGGACAAAAACTTTAACAGTCTTCCCTGGGTATAAGCCCTGTGTGCTAAAATAATTGTATGCTTGGCAAAAAAATGCTCACTGTTTCAATAGTGGCATTAGATGTCTGGTGGGTGGGGGTGGGAGATGGGGACATCCTTGTGGAAACAGGGGGGGTGGGGAGGAGTTATGGAATGTAGAACAGTTGGAGGGCGGACATTGCGGGAATAAAATGGAGTGTGAAAAGTAAATTAATACATAAATAAAAGATTAAAAAACAATAATGATACATTGCATATACGTACAAAATTTTCAAAGAAATATTTTGAGACTCAAAACTTTTTAAAAAAGGTGTCTTCTGCCTTTATATGAACAAACAGTGTGATGATACTCTGAACTTTGTAGATTTCAGACACTAAGGTGCAGAGTTTAATCTTATGCTCATTGAGTCACCTGGAGCAAGAGTTTCAGGCTGACTTTTGAAAGAAGGGCTGAAGAAAGTGAAGGATGTGACCAGAGAGGAAGACTTTAGAAGTAAAATGAAAATGATTCAGTCCCTGACAATCATTATGGTGAGGTTTCTGGGGGAAGGCCTTAGGTAATTCTCTGCCCTTAGAACTGAGAGGACCACATAAAGTATCACCGCTAATAACAGTCTCAAAATTCTGAGCATTACTCACATGATGTGACATACTTTCTCCTATTGTGACAAAAGGAGTTAGAATTTGGCCTGAGTTTAGCCTGCTCATTCAGCTTAGGAATACTATTAGGGTTGTCCAGAGGACACTGAATCTATCCGGATAATAGAGAGAATCATCCACTTCTGAAGAGTGAGTATACCACAGAATATATCCTTTATTCTTGGTGTCTGGAGAGATGGGACAGGAATAGTCAGTGAAGAAGCTTATTACTCCAGCCTTGGGGAGATAAAAGTAGTATTGTCTTTACTATGAGAACATAGACCACAGAGAGTGTTAAGAATGAGCTTGAACCTATATCAGACACGAAAGGAATGATTGAAGGGAATGTTTACAGTAGCTAAATAAATGGCATAACAAATAATCTAACCTTGCTCTAGGTTCTGCCCTTGAAGACTCATAGCATGGTTGTGACACTGTAAGCCCTACTATTTATTATAGTAAGTGAAGTGAAGTGATATCATTGAACTTAATGTGAAGCCACAATTAAAATGAGAGTGTACGTGTGCTCAAGATCTATGTGATCATGTAGTGACCCTGAGAAATTTCTAGTCACCTGAGTCCATCCAAAACAGAAAATCTTTTCTCCTGAGTTAGCACTAAGGAGTTCTGAAAGGGAGTGACAAACTGAAGTGTGTCAGGAGCCAACTAGGATAGGTTAAGGCTAGCAGGTAGCCTTCTTGAAGGTGGCCCATCATTTTTGCATGGTCTGCGATGGGTGAGTTCTATGAGGCAAGGTCCCAAAGAGAATTCATCTCAGAATTGCTTCTTGCAGCTGAGATGTCATTTCTATCATTATTAAATTACTATAATAAACCCTGGGCATTAGCCCACTCTATTAATCAGATTTCCTATAAATCAACATAAAGATGAACTTTTATGAATTAATGGTGTGTAGATGAATTAATGATACTGTAGAATTCCTGATTTGATTCAAATAATTTTAGGAAGTTTTAAGAGATGGTCTCAGTTGCTTTGCTAGAAAGTTGTAATAAAGTTAGAATCAAGAATAGAATGTGGTCACTCCTCATGATAGAAGTAATAGCTGCATTATAACAAACACAATGAGCTTTTGTTACAAAAGTGATTATCGTACTAAAAAGAAAAAAATGTCTTGGGACAAATTTGTGTTCAAAGAAAAGCATTTAAGTTCAAGGATGAAGCCACAGGTGTACATTATGGTAAGCCAAGGTCATGCAAAAAACTATTGTTTTGAACTTATAAGGCACTTGCATTATATAATACTGCTTTGAACTTGTTATCCTTTTGTTACACCCATTTTATTTAATGTTTTATCTATGAGGTAATTTTCTTAAAAAATAAATTCATCTAAGAAGATATAAAGAGGCCAGAGAATAAAGTTGATGGTCAGTTTGGCTTGGGAGGCTCTGCCCCATCCATCCATTCCCCCATAGGTCTATTTGTCTGTATGCACTTGTGTAGGTATATGCATGTATATATAAGCATGCATGAATACTTGTGGAGCATATGAAACAGGTGGTTGGGCCAAAGAAAAATGTGAATGTGTTAATGTATAAATGAGAATGTGAATGCAAATGTGTGCATGAATGTATAGGTTTCTGTGCTTATTTGCTTGTGTGAAAGATTTTCTTTTCCTTTCCTTTGTTTCTTGTTCACAAAGAGTTAACCAGCCTAGCCAGAGAGACTTCTGGCTGCCTTGCCAAAGAAGGGAGAGACAGCAATAAATTATTTATTTAAAACCCTACTGCTAGGCAACAGGTGTTAATCTCCCAAGCTAGTGGTTTTAAGCATAAAATATGCAAGAATGATTTTAGGATTTTTTTAGAAGCTATCAGTAAACAAGCTGTAGAGTTAGAAAGCTAAAAGGCTGAAATCATCAGTCTTTAAAGCTACCTCTATGCCTAACACTCTGCCCTCACTTCAGCCCATTCCAGGCCTTGCTGTCTCCCAGCAGAAGAACACCTTTCTTTTCCTTGTCATGGTATACAAAGAGATTTGTCATGCCAGCAACAAAAGAATGAATGGTTCCCATGTCCAACCACTAGTTGATGAATGAGGCCTACAGGTAGCAGGCTCATTTGTATTCCTTTGCAGGTTTTTGAACACAGGGTGATTGGGAGAATAGAAACATGGTGCATCCCTTAAGACTACCACAGAAAACACCAAATGTCATATTCCTTAAAGCTACACTAGAATTTGCAGGCTGAAGGTCTATGCATCCTCTCAATTTCTCTCATATATCCGATACTCATCCCTTGCTCTCTTACCTATACTTCTACATATTGCAGCCACCATGCCTAGGAGTCAGAAGAATAAGCATCGCAACCGCTTGAAAAATAAGAAATGCAACAAAGGGAAAGGCCATCCTGAAGAAAAGGAGTCTCTGAAGAAAGGCCATCATAAAAGAGATTATTCTCAAGATCATAAGGAAGCACAGGATAGTGCAGCAGTAGAAGAAAAGCCTCCTTGCTCTTCCCATTCTGTGCCTGGGGAGATTCTTGAGAAGCCACCTGCTTCTGAAACAAATAGTGATGCTAAAAGGGCTTCCTATGTACCATCACCCGACACTGTTTGTGGTGATGATTTAGAATTTGATGAAGAAAATTACTGTCACTGTGGGGGCAACTCATTATACTCAGAATACCGAACCTGTCAAGAAATTCCATGCAAAAATTGCCTAGATATGTATGTGGCTTTTGTGGAGCAGTATGTACTCTATAAATTTAAAATGAAACAACTCATTGCCAGAGAAGATTTAATAAATCTTATTGAACCAAAGTATCAATGCAAATTTAATGAGATACTTAAGAGAGCTTTTGAGAACATTGAAATTGTGTTTGCAGTTAGTGTGATTGAAATTGACACAACTTATCACTTTTACGATCTAATCAGCAAGCTAAAACTCCCCAACAAAGGGAGGGTTTGTGCTGGCAGGGGTTTACCAAAAACTGGTCTTCTTATGACTATTCTGGCTATGATTTTTATGAAGGGTAACTCTGTTTCTGAGGAAGTCATTTGGAAATTCTTGAATCTTATGCAAGTGTACCCAGGAAGGAAGCATTTTATTTATAGAGAGCCACGGAAGCTCATCACTCACGATTTCGTGAAACTGAAATACCTGGAATACGAGCAGATACCCAATAGTGATCCTCCATGCTATCAGTTCCAATGGGGTCCAAAAGCTTACACTGAAACTACCAAGATGAAAGTCCTAGAATTTATGGCTAAAGGCAGTGGCACTGATCCTAGTACTTTTTCAGTACAATATGCAGAAGCTTTGAGAGAAGAAAATCAAAAGGCCAAGATAAGAAAACCTTATCCCATCCTGGCACTTAAACATTGTCCAGGACATTGTCCATTACCAAGTCCAGAAGGTTATGACTCCTCTATAAATTATGAGACATTACCTTCAGACAAGAAAACACAACATCACATGTAAGATTTTCTTTGAAGCAAGAAAGAAAATCACAAAGATCAAGAGAATAAAATATCAAGTAGTAAAGAATAACCAATATGGATTTTTGCTCATTTGTTTTAGTCTTTTAAATGTTTTATATATTAATAAATTTAATTAGTTATGTAAGAGGCACTAAGTCTTAAATTAGGCTTCTTAATCAGTATACTTCTTAATCAAAATATATGTTGGGGTTCAGGAATTGCTACACCAATCATACAAACACCGATCTCAGTTAAGGAAATTTATTGAAGATGCACCCTAATAGTGGTTAGATAGGGGACATAGTTCAGAATTGTGTTTGAAACTATGAGATCAACCAATTCTCAGACCAGGCTTTTTATAAGAATAAAAACCGGTTCAATAGTTTAGAAGGGAATAAGGGGAGCAATATTACATTTTGGCTTAGTAGACAAAGTATTATCATCTAAACTTTAAGCTAAATGGTCCTGAGTAAGACAAGAGGGGTGGTGGATGGGTGGTGAACAGGGGAATTTCATAACATTGAGATAAAGAAGCATGGGTGATTCAACCACAACTTTTTGGCTTATTAGTAACATTATTCAGTGTCAGCTATGGATAATTACTTCTGGGAAGTAGAGTCTGAGAACTTGAACTTAATTTCACCTTATGAGTAAAATGGAGACTGAATACAAAATAGCTACAGTTATGTTAAAAGAAACAAGTCTCAACATCCCCTCCCTTTAAGTTGTTCTTGTGAATCAAATGATTCACTCTTAATTTTTCTCTGAGGCCAGGGGGATCTGTTAAACAAACTTTTATACCAGCTTTTATTGGTGTTCATAATTCTGACAGGTGTTGATCAATTAATTTGTTAACTTAAATATTTGAAATTGTGATCTCCCTTAGTAAGTGCTGCTGCTCCATTGCAGGCAGACCCTGCTATGCCCATCCCTACCAGGAGAGGCACTATTATTGGAGATGCCCTGGCCATCCTGGATCAGTATAGAAGTCCCAAGTGTTCTCCGCCTCCTTCTCTGGAATAATAGTATACATGAGGCAATAGATGAAAGCAAAAGTCAGACGTTTCAGTGAAGATAAAGGGACTGATACAGGGAGTACAAAGGCACAAGCAAACCAAGTGCTTTAAACTCTTGCAGTGATCATTTTAAGTGAATTGTTGCACTACAGTGTTAAAGGTATTGATATGAGCCTGCATATAAGCATAGGCCTTGTCCTCCAATCCCTCCTAGTATTAAAGTGTGCTCATGCCCCCAAGGGCATCCTTGGTCTCAGTGAGAAGGTTTAACAAATTGTTAGGACCAATGATATCTAAGACATATTATGAGTGGGCTGGAGTCTCTGGATGGTGAACATCATTCCAGGTTCCTTACCAGATGCATAAAGGCAAGAGTCTCCAACTCTTCCCTATATCCCATACTTATGTATATCATTTTTTTAAATTTTAATTTGAATTGGTTTGATTTTTCCAAGTTTTTTAGAGTGGTTCTCATTCCTCTGTAACTGAATATAACAATCCTCACCAGTTACATTAACTTTAGTTTATAAAGGGATGTACATTGGTTTTACCATTTTTTTTTAAAAATTCATATTTCAGAAAAAGTAAACAGGTGTCTATATGACAACGGGAATAGGTTCGTGCCTTTGAGACCTAATACAAGCTGTAGATTTGGGTTTAAAGGCATGGAACATTCTTTCTCTGTCCAGAGAGCTAAATATGCAGATTAAACAGAGATGTTTTAGCACGATGAGAAGTACCTTTAAGTCTACATTCAGAAGACAAGCAAATAGAATTTAAAATCTTGAGCTTGTACTTCATCAGCTTATCAAAACTCCATTTTAAAATTCTGAGCTTTGCAATCATAGAATAACAATAGCATGGGAGAAATATGAAACATTTACATATATATGTATATATATTAAATAATTTTTAGATGATTTTTTCAAAAATCATCATTTTAGACTCTCCAATATTTATAAGTTATATTTTCCAACCTTAAACATTTTGTTAAATCATTTTTCTATTATCTTCCAAGCTTTTTATATCTTCTAACCTTTATCATCTGCATTATCAGTCTCAATCATTTTCAGACCTATAAACATTTTTTCAGACCTTAAGACAGATTTAAATTTTATAATATTTCCATTCAATAATTTGTTATGAGATACAGGCAGTTGATTATTGAGAATAGTCATTAAATGAAGTTTAGGAGGAAGGCAACTTGTTTGCCCTTTTCATTAACATGGTGGTGAGTGGTGGATGACCTTCAGATAAGGAATTAGTTGTCTGGGTTTTGTTAATTGTCTGGGTTGTTTGTTTGTTTGTTTGGCTTTTGGTTGTTAAGCTACAAGTAATTTAGCCATCAATGTGATCAGATATCTGCAAAAGGATCAATTTAAAATCTAAATGGCCTCTGTATCAATTAAAATGAGAGAAACTAGTTTATTTTTTATTACCTAGACAGTTATCCCAGGCTCCTGTGTCCTTCTGGCACCAAAGGTAAATATAGTCTTTGTCCATCAGTCCCAGAAGATAAGAGGTTTTTTACTGTGGAGGAGGAATATGGGAGAGACTCACTTCACCTTGAACTTCCTTGAAGTTAAGCAACCTTTGGCAGTCAGTTCTCCAATTGTCCTTTGTTGACAGTTCAGGCCAGGTTCTGGCAGCAGGCAAAGCAGTGGGGCAGTTATGCCCAGTGGTTATCATCATGGTGGTGCCCTTTGTCATTATGTGCATATCTTCTTGGAGCCAATGGAAGGTCACTGCTAGGATTCAGGAGTCTCTGTCTGTTATGGTAAGTTTAAACATTAAATATCATATTCAGCAGATCTCTGACAGGTTTGAGGGCTAGTGCCTACCTAGCATATCTGAGTCAAACAACCTTTCTCTGTTTTGTGTTATCTGCTCTAAACTGTGCCTTGCAAACTTAAAACAAGAGGCTAAATAAACCTTAATATTGGAATTAACTGCATTAGATCTTAGTATGACTTCATATATATATTTCTGAACATATTAAAGGATTTGATCATTTACAATGTTACCAACTATCAATTCCAGTTATGTTTGAGTCTTACAATTGCAGTTTTGTGTTGAACATATTCTACTCTCACAATAAAAACTTTTAAACCCATATACATAGTCCATAAAGAGACTACGAACTTTTCTGTAGTTGGCTGAGAGAGCTCTTAATCTGTTCAGCTCCTTGTCCCAAAAGGAGGAAGGGCCTTTGGAATTTGCTGGAGATCAAGCAAACTGAGAGGAAGAGGGTTGGGTTTTAACATCCAGTGATTCTGGATCTTTTTAATGCTGCAAACCTCTAAAAAATTTTGTAATCCTTAATTTTTATTCCTGGTATCATTATTATAATTTACAGAGCAAAGTATACCTGTTGTAATGAAAAAGAAAAGCTATATCAGATTAAAAGACCTCAGGCATGTACATGTAATTGACATCTTATTGCATTAACCAATAACTGTAATTTTTGCAAATTGAGGCTATGACAGTTCTGAATAAAAAGGGTTTCCTGTTTAACCTGCAGTAACTTTTCTGATTATGGATCATTTCTTTTGTAAAAATGTAAAAATCATTCCAGATTTTTACAGTTCCTCTAATGCATTTGGGACAACTGTATCAAAGTAACCTGCAGCTTTCCTGACAACTCACTCTCTCTCTCTTCTGCTAAGAATTGTAGCATGCTTCTATTTTATTTTAAAATCTTCTGCTGTCATATCCACCATCAGATCCATCTGCCATTAAAGGGAACTCTCGAGCTTTTCTTTTTTCATCATATATGTTCCCCACTCCCCACATGTGTCCTTTATTGTTGTTGTCCATTATAATTTCTAAAGTCTAGAAACTATCCATTAAAATAAACTCCTTTATTGTAAACATCATATATCAACAAAGATATTACAATAAAATATTCAACAAATTAAAAAATTCTCATAGCTTTATATACTTAACTATAAATTTTAAAAGTTCCTTTTGCAATAGCAAAAAAAGTATCCTTTTAAACAATGAAGACATAGAGCATAACCATAATTTTTAGAGACAAAACCATTTTTTTAAGCAGTTTTAAACAATCCAGTATCTTTAAAATCAATACCAAGTGCATTATTTTCATGTTACAAAGTTTGGCTGTGAGAAATAAAAGTTCTTCTATATGAATGCATGAAGGTGCAGCTTTAATACCTCTTTAATGAAACATTTTTAAATCCTATCTTTTGTAATTCTGATTTCTAGGACAAGATTTACATAAAAATATTATCCCAATTTTAAAATATCTTTAGAGACCTGTTACCCTGGGTTGGCTCATGCCATGTGTTGTTGTACTGAATGGCTTTAACCCTGAGTTAATTGTTTTGGGGCCAACTTTCTGTTACTGATGTTACAGATTTTTAATCCTACATCATGAATTATAAACAAATATTTTATTGTCTTTTTATTTTTTATTTGATTATTTTATTTATTTATATTCCAAACAGTGCCCACCTTCCTGGTCCCCATTCCTAGAGGTCTTCATACCATCCCTCCTCCCCTCTGCATCTTAGATGGTACTCCCCCACACCCCACATCCACCACCCTCACACTCCCACTCCAGCATCCCCCTTCCCTGAGGCATCAAGTCTCTAAAGGATTAAGCACATCCTCTTCCACTGAGGCCAGACAAGGCAGCCCTCTGCTACATGTGTGCCAGGTACCACAGACTAGCCCATGTATGGTTGCCACAGACCAGCTCTATGGTTGGTGGCTTAGTCTCTGGGAGCTCTGAGTAGTCTGGTTAGCTGATACTGTTGCAATTAGTATGGGGTTTCCATCCCTTTCAGCTGCTTCAGGCCTTCCCCTAACTCTTCCATAATCATTGGCTGGCTATAAGTGCATCTGTCTTAGGCAGCTGCTGGTAGAGCTTCTCAGAGGAGAGCCATGCTAGACTCCTCTCTGCAAGCACAACATGACATCAATAATAATGTCAGGGTTTGATGCCTGCACATGGGATGGATTCCAAGTTGGGCCAGTCATTAGTTGGTCTTTCCTTCAGTCTCTGCTCCATTTTTGTCCCTGCATTTCCCTTAGACAGGAACCATTCTGGGTTAAAAATTTTGAAGATGAGTGGGTAGCCCGGTCTCTTCACTGGGGTCCCTGTCTATCTACTGGAAGTGGTCTCTTCAGGTTCCATCTCCTCACTGTTAGGCATTTCCGCTAAGGCCATCTCCATTGAGTCCTGGGAGCCCCTCACATCCTAGTTTTCTGGGAAGCTCTAGAGGGTCTCCTACCCTTACCCAGCACAAGCCACATATTTCCATTCATTCTCCTGACCCTCTAGGATTCTTTCCTGTCTCCCCCCACAATAGATCCTGCTAACTCCCCCCCTTCCACCCAAATCCCTCCCTCAATCTGCCTTCCAGGATTATTTTGTTTTCCCCTTGTAAGTGGGATTGAACCATCCTCATTTGTACCTTCCTTCTTGTTAAACTTCGTATGATTTGTGAGTTGTATCATTGGTATTCTGTAATTTTTGGTTAATGTCCATTTATCAGTGAGTACATACTATGTATGTCTTTTTGGGCCTGGGTTACCTTGCTCAGGATGGTTTCTAGTTTGAACCATTTCCCTACAAAATTCATGATGTCCTCATTTTTAATAGCTGAATAGTATTCCATTATGAAAATGAACCACATTTTCTTTCCATTCTTCTGTTGAGGGACATCTGGGTGGTTTTCAGTTTGGGTTATTATAAATGTGGCTGCTATGAACATAGTGGAGCATGCGTCTTTATTACATGTTGTAGGATCTTCTGGGTACATGTCAAGAAGTTGAGGAATCTCTTGAAAGTCCCGAAGATGTAGGATTGGGGTGACTTTCTGAACTCATTGTGTGTGACCTTAGCCAAAATGTTCAACAGTGGGGATATGGAACTTGAAGAGACCACCTCCAGTAGCCACACAAGACCCCCAGTAGAGGAATGGTGACAGCAACCCACATACAAAACATATGTGTATGTTTCTGTGTTTAAATCATAAACATAAAAGTGCAGACTATGATTATGTGGGGAAAGTTCTTAAGTGCAGGGGAGTAAGAGGAAAAGATAAAAATGGAACATTTGTTGTAAAAGCAGAAAAAGCTCTATTTGGAGTCAAAGGGCACCAAGAAGAATTAGGTAAGGAGAATGAGGGTAGTAGGGGTAGAGGATGAGTTAAAACAGCATTATGATATCTATTAATTGGTATGCTAACTTAAAATATATATATTTGTTTTTTGAGACAAAGATTCTCTATATAGACCTGGCTGTCCTGGAACTTACTCTCTAGTCCAGGCTGGCCTTGAACTCAGAGATCCTTCTTCCTCTGCCTGCTGAGTGCTGGGATTAAAGGTGTGTGCCATTGCCATCCAGCTTAAACAGTAATTGTTACTGGTCCAAAATAGGTCTCATTTTGCTCACGCATAATTTGAAAAATCAATGATGTTAAATACTATTAGCACCCTGTTTAAAAAAAAGTCTGTTCTCAGTATTCTAAACAGATTCAATAAATGCTTGGGTATCTGGCAAATAAACATATTAATGTCAGGACATTGAATTATATTACATTATATTATATTATATTTGGTGTTATTGTATTGAACAATTCTCTTAGAATTGGTTACACATGTTAATTCTTTCAACCAGTAGATAAATATATCAGCATATGTCTTTCCAAGCCCCAGATTTGAAAGAGTTCTATATAGAACAAATATTTAAAATATCATAATAAAAATATATGGAATGAAAGAAATAATCAAGAATCCTAAAAATATTTTAAAAAGATGTATGAACTTCAAAATTCATCATTGCTTAATTTTACCCAATATAATAAAGAGGTATGGGTAATAGTGAAATATTCAAAAAAAAGTTAAAGAAATCATTGAGAAATTGTAGTTCTTAGCTGTGGGTCAGTATTCAGAGTTTTAAAATACTTATGCTAAGAAATCTATCATTTATCAATTTTGGGAACAAAAATATGAACTTGTAAATTAACTCTGCTTCTTTGGTACAAATTATATTGCAATAGTAAGAGTGTAAGAAATAGGTATATGAACTCAATTTTCAGAACTTCAGCAGTGAAAAATATATAAGCATCTACAGTCATCAAAACTGCTGAGATATTTGGATTACCAAAATTAAAATAACAAGTAAGAATAACTAAAAAGAAAAAGAAATTGTCATACAGTTTTTAACAACGACAGAATAGTGTTAATCAGGGATTTCCTTTTTTAAAAATTCCAAATAGATTTGGAGTTTATATTTATCTTAGTTTTTTAAAAAAATATTTATTTACTTTATGTATATGAGTACACTGTTGCTCTCTTCAGACACACACCAGAAGAGGGCATCAGATATCATTACAGATGGTTGTGAGCCACCATTTGGTTGCTGGGAATTGAACTCAGGACCTCTGGAAGAGCAGATCATGCTCATAACCATTGAGCCATCTGTCTGGACCTTAGATTTTGTTTTTAAAATAACAATTTGTATTTCAATTAACATTCTCAATGGTGAGTTTAAAGCAGCATACTTGTATACATTTTCTGACTGTTTTTAGGTGACTTAAAATTCTATTATAATTTAGAGTGTCTTGAGTTCTCTAATCAATGGATCACAATCAATATCATTATGGTACTGGGTACTTTTTTTTCCTTCTGTTGTTGCAGCTGCTGGGAATGAATTCAGGGACTGTTCATAAACAAGCTAGAATTTTGCTAGAGGACTAATATACCATAGTCTGAAGCCTCACTTTCTCTGCTTAAGTAATCATACATATCATTGCACATAAGGTGATTTATTAATAGCACTCTTGATATTATGATTGTATGACAGTATATGCACATACCTATACCTTGATTTGTTTCCACATACAATAATACCTCACTAAAGTCACACAGATTTAGTGATTTATATTTGGCCTGGAGGCACAAGCCTTGTGCCTTAATCCTAGCACATGGGAGGCAGAGCAAAGCAGATATCTGTGAGTTTGATGTCAGCTGCCTAGTCTATATAGTTAGTTCCAGGAAAGCCAGGGTTACATAGCAAGAAGTTTTCTAAGACAAAAACAAAACAAACAAAAAAAACCAACAGAAATATAACAAAAACCACAAATACAAAACAACAAAAAACTATAACCAATTATGAGAGTACTTCTTTCTCAGGCACTATCAATATTTGCGTTTATGGAAGACAATGTGACAGGTGATTGCTACTATGACTTTGAGTGTCTCTTCAGATCCACAATGGGTTTTTAGAACTCCTTCTTGATGAAATATCTATTTTCATTTCTTCTACTGTATCATATGCATTTTTCATGTCATTTTGTTAGAACATTTCTATTTTATAAAAATTAAGCAGATGTTGTGTTTCTTTTCCATTATAGTCCAAACTGTGGATTTTTCTGTGATATATTTCGGTATATTTAATATTTGAAAATAACTTTATCTTTCTCTTTATAGTCTTTGGGCTTCTAGACATTATAAGAATTTTTATGTCTTATCTGCCATTGCTTATATTATTTTTATTGTTGTTATTATCCCATTATATGAGATGTTTTAAGATTTTTGATTAGTTACATTTTAACATTTATATTTATTAGCTATAAGGAATCAATGCTAAATGATTACATAGGAAGGATACCTTGTTTTCCTAGTGTAATACAGATTATGTATTCTTTACTTGGCAATATCCATGTTCTACCAACTAAAGAAACTATTAAGTAAAATATATGATCAATTTAGGGGGAAAAGAAACTATTTTCTTCTTAAAGTCATATCTTAAATCATTGGTGAATTTGAATTTATTGATTTATATAAATCCTAATATTTCATTTGACATTAATACAGCAGCAACTTTTGATTTTGTTACAAATATATTTTGACTGCTAATATATGTTATGCATTTTGTATGTAAATTAATAATTATATATCTTATATATGCCATGAACTGATATGCAGTGCTTATCTCTGCCAAAAACTATCCTAGACATTTTGTTAATTTAATCATGTATCAATTTTATAAGGCCAGATGTTATAAATTATAGACAATAAAATAGATTTCTGGGCCCTACTATATTAGCCATTCACCTTTTGTTGACTATATTAAGATCAAAGAAAAGTAAACAAAATTATTTTCAACAATGTTACTTTTGTCGAAGGAGTATACTTAATAATTAAGATTCATAGACTAAATATTTGTGAAATATCATTATTATTAGTTTTCAGTTAATTTCTTTTATTCCTTTATGCTGAATCAAATAAAAAGTTTCTTGCAGATCTACAGTACAGACACGTCCATTTCCACTCTAGCTGATAACTGGAAAATACTTCATTATCTCTTATTTCCTTTTCTCTGCAAAGACAGAAAGCATTGTGCCGATTTTTTTTTTCTTTTTAATTGCTTTATTTTAGGTCAGGAACATTGTATGTCATTACTTTCATGTATTTTCTCAGAAAAGGTTCACATTAGACAGTACAATTCATTATAACTGTAAGCAAAGTAGTTTAGCATAAACACTACATAAATCACAGTACAATGTGCATGCCTGTGTGTTCCTCGCTGTAGTAATAACCAGAAGAGTGTTTCTTTTATTGTTCCCATGTACATTTAGCTTTAAATATCTTAGGCAGTAAACCTGTGTTTAGAGGAAGACAAAAAGAACTTTTCTTACAATAAACATCACCTACTAAACATATTCAGGTTCTGCTTTTTAATTGCTTTATTATACTTCAGGAACATTGTATGTCAGTATTTTCACGTATTTTCTTTCTCTTTTATTATTATTTATTTATTTTATTTTATTTTTTCACTCCAGATTTATTTCCCCTCCTGGTCCACCCTCCGACTGTCCCCCATCCCATACCTACTCCCCACCCTCACCCCTTCTCTACAAGTATGTCCCACCCCCACCCCAGCAGACCTCTAAACTCCCTGGAGCCTCCAGTCTCTTGAGGGTTAGGTGCATCTTCTCTGACTGAACTCAGACCCAGCAGTCCTCTGCTGTATATGTGTTGGAGACCTCATATCAGCTAGTGTATGCTGCCTGGTAGGTGGTCCATTGTCTAAGAAATCTCAGGGGTACAGGTTAATTGAAACTGCTGGTCTTCCTATGGGGTCACCTTCTTCCTCAGCTTCTTCCATCTTTCCTCTAATTCATTCACAGGAGTCAGCAGCTTCTGTCCATTGGTCCGGTGCAAATATCTGCATCTGATTCTTTCAGATGCTTGTTGGGTCTTTAAGAGGGCAGTGTGCACTCCATAGCTTCAGTAATAGTGTCAGGTCTTGGGGCCTCCCTTGAGCTAGATCCCAGTTTGGGCCTGTTGCTGGACCTCCTGTTCTGCTTCTCTACTTTTGTCCCTGCAGTTCTTTCAGACAGGAACAATTATGGGTCAGAGTTTTTGACTGTGGGATGGCAACCCCATCCCTCACTTGATGCCCTGCCTTTCTGCTGGAGGTAGGCTTTACACGTTCCCTTTCCCCACTGTTTAGCATTTCATCTAAGGTCCTTCCCTTTGAGTCCTGAGAGTCTCTCAACTCCCAGGTCTCTGGTACATTCTGGAGGGTCCCCCATTTCCTATCTCCCAAGGTTGCCTGTTTCCATTCTTTCTGCAGACCCTCAGGGCTTCAGTCCTTTTCCCCCACCCAATACCAGATCATGTTCCCCTCTCTCCCATATCCCCTTTCCCTCCCAGATTCCTCCCCCCACTCTTGTGGTTGCTTTCTTCTCTCTCCCAAATGGGACTGAGGTATCCTCACTTGGGCCCTTCAGCTTGTTGTCTTTTTTGAGTTCTGTGGACTGTTTCTTTGGTATTCTGTACTTTTTTTGGCTAATATCCACTTATTAATGAGCATATATGATGCATGTCCTTTTGGGTCTGAGTTACTTCACTCAGGATGATATTTTCTTGTTCCATCCATTTGCCTGCCTGCAAAACTCAGGATGTCCTCATTCTTAATAGCTGAGTAGTATTCCATTGTGTAAATGAACCATATTTCCTGTATCCATTCTTCTATTGTGGGATATATGGGTTGTTTCCAGCTTATATCTATCACAAATAAGGCTGCTATGAACATAGTGGAACACTTGCCCTGGTGCCATGGTGGAGCATCTTTTGGGTATATTCCCAAGAGTGGTATTGCTGGGTCTTCAGGTAGATCTATTTTTAATTTTCTGAATAACCTCCAGACTGATTTCCAGAGTGGTCGTACCAGCTTGCAATCCCACCAGCAATGGAGGAGTGTTCCTCTTTCTCCACATCCTTACCAACATGTGTTGTCACCTGAAGTTTTGATCTTAGCCATTCTGATTGGTGTAACGTGGAATCTCAGGATCGTTTTGATTCACAATTTCCTGATCACTAGGGACTTTGAACATTTCTTTAGGTGCTTCTCAGCCATTTGAGATTCTTCTGTGGTGAATCTTGGTTTAGCTCTATACTGCATTTTTTGATTGGGTTGTTTGGTTTTTTGGTGGTTACCTTCTTGAATTCTTTATATATTTTGGATATTAACCCTCTATTGGATTTGGGGTTGGTGAAAAAATTTTCCCAATCTGTAGGTTTCTGATTTGTCTTATTGTCTATGTCCTTTGCTTTACTGAAGCATTTTAGTTTTATGAGGTCTCATTTATCAACTCTTTCCTTTGCCTTCAGAGAAAGCCTAATACACACACTCAGGCACATGTGCATAGAAAAAGGCATGCACATAGGCACATGAAGATGTATGCGTGTACACACATACACATACACACACACTCACACATATACACATACTTATAATTTTGTTTACATTTGCCTTCTCAACAAACTAATTGTATATGTGACTTTTATGTAAATAGTTGTTTTGATATATAACATACAAAATTATAAGGCTAGAAATGTCTTATCAAATTTAATAGCCTCCAGTTAGGTTATGTGTCCACACAGAAAAATTGTCTGCACCTGGTCTTTTCATCCATTTTGCTGCTCATTTTAGTTTCTTCAAAGATAATCCATACTGAGTGAAATTACTATCCAAAAGCCAAGTTTGTACTATCCAAAGCCAATAAATTATTCTTATTTATTTGGATATTTAATATAGGAAAATATTAGGAACCTTTCATTATTTTGTGATTTGTTTCTTTCATATACATATTTAAATTTTCATTTTTGCTTTATTATCTCTATTCTCACATATAAGATAACTTTTATTCTAATGTTTTATGTTATTATTTTATAATACTCAAGGCCATATACAAAAATTATGACTCAGTATAACAGATGACATTCAAAATATGATTTAAAATGCATTCTTTATCACGTACATTTTCATGTATTCAATAATAAAATAACTGACTAAGTCATTCAAGCCTTTTACAGAAGGTATTATTTATCACTGATCTATTTTCTGTTAATTTTCATGTGGAAAAGACAAAGAATAACATTTTAGTATTTATATTTTCATCCCCTCCCTCACATCCCCCTTCTCTGTCTGTCTGTTCTGTCTTCTCTCCCTCATTTTCTCCTCCATCCCTCCCTCCTTCCATTCATTTTTCATTTAAAAAAAATATACATTTGGAATCTAAAGTCTCTGCAACAACTGCATTCACAGAAAGCACAATGCAGTCTTTCTTTTTTCCTAAGCATTTTTCCCAATTCAGGTACCTCCTCTACTGACAACCACAGTAAGTTGTGAACTCTATAGATTAGGCTTTGTTTAGCACACTTTTATTATTTTACGTTGCTTTCTAAATCTGAAACAGGAATAGCACCTTCTGTTCTTTTATTTTATCCATCAAACAAAAGTTAAAATTGTTTTATTTTGAAAGAGCAAGACCTACACTTTACCGGTAACATACGAAGTTGCCAGGAGCTTTTATCTGTATCTTTAGTTTTCTAAGTTTGATAGGTTAAAAAATAAATGTCAATTCCATCTCCTGTCATGAAACGATTAAGCTTAGCAAATTCTCATTGTTATTGATGCATGCGTATTAGATTTCAGAAGCCACTGATAACATGGTTAGAACTTGCTTTTGGATTTTGCAATGAATTCCAATCATGAAATAATTTCTAAGCAAAAATCGTTATATTGTACATTTTTATCAAAGGATGTGAAAAGACATTTAAAGAAAACTAATATTTTAGAAAGATGTATTTTTATATTACATATATGTTTAAGTTCCTGTTTGCATATCTTATGTTCCTGGAATCCAGAAGAGGGTGTTGAATTCCTTAAAATTTGAGTTACAAGTAATTATATGCTGCCTGATGTGGATTCCCAGGTCTTCAATAAGAACATCAAGTGCTCTTAACTGCTGAGCCATCTCTCCTGCACATTGCCACAAAAGGACTGAGAATAATTTTAATATACATTCCATACTTGGTGTTCTAATAAATTAGATCACATTAATTCATAAAACAACCCAGTTTCATAGTTCATAGACCCTAAAATAGCTCCTTACATTTACCAATGTTAATCAGCAATAGATTATATTTTATATAATATCTTGCTCTAATTGGACATAAGTATCCCGTTTTGATGTTCTCTGCTAACTTAAAATTTTAACGCACAATATATACTTATTAAAACTTCAGAAATTAATCAATTATGAGTTTACAGGCAAAAATTAAACAGGATCAAAGGCCCATACATTTTGATGCTATTGTGAGAGCAAAGGAAATAATCTAGATTAATTGAAACACAATTAAAAAGAACACTAGCTAGGACCTAGTAAGTAACACTATCAAAAGATCAGGGCACAAATACAGAATATAGATGTCAGAATATAAATACACAAATGCAGATGATGAGGAACAACTTGAAAAGGTATCTCCATATTAAGCACAGTAAGTAATCACTGCAAAAATTCATATTATTCTTGAAGGAGAAGTAAATAACCAGCAGAACCATCAGAACAAAGGCGAATATATACATGAGGGAAGAAAACACTTCATAAGAAGTCTGATTCTTTAGAATGATCAGACAAGAAAAGTTTCATTACAGTTATATATAAGTGTAGTAAAAGAAATATTCGTAAATAAAAATGAAGGATAATTTTCCAGGCATCAATGCCAAGAGCAGAATAAAAGTGTCAAAAATGCACTTTCCTAAGAGTAAAATTTGGCAGAATGCACATAGATAAAGGAGAGAATGAGAAAATTTGTCCACTGAACATGTTAATGGTCAGTACCCTACCAAATTTTACTCATGATATTTATCTTATATGATCTCTAACACATACACACACATAATTAATGTGATGTGTATATATATGTATATATATATGTGCGTGTACAGTACATATAATAAAACTTGTTCAAAATAAACATGTACATGCACAAATATGTATATTACAATTATTTATATATTAAAGCCAGTATACTATGCATAGGAATGTGTGTGTGTGTGTGTATATATATATGAATATATAAATGCACCAATTTTATATTTCTAAATGTTATATGAAGTTGGAGTAAATACATATACAATAAAAATATTACAAAGAATATATGAACAATATATTTTGTATGTGATAAAATATGAATAATAAAACATTACTAGCAATGTACCCAAAATAGTTAAGACAAAGGAAAAATTTTAAATGTAATTTGGAATATTTCTTACATTATTAACAATGAATACGTACTGCCAATATATTTTTGAGAAACAAATCCATACTCTTAAGTGATTCAGCTTATCAATTTATTTTATGTATTTAGCATTTACCTATTATTTTATATATAATCTTTGTTTATAGCGTATGTGTGTGCATGTGCGTGTTTTAAGTATATATTTTCTGAGTTTGGCTATTTTAATTAATATTAATTAGAAGAAACGTTTAGTTTCATCTATTTTCCTGGAAATGACCAAATTTCATTTTTCTTTAATAAAGCTTCAATATAACACACACACACACACACTTTTACTTTCTTGACTGTGTGTTGGGGGTGGGCTGGGGAGGTGTGCCTTCTTCTGTGAAGATATAAGTATGAAGGCCAAATGATGTTTTTCTCTATCATTCTTTGTGGTTTTGCACCACATGTGAAGTGCACTTGGAGGCCAAAAGATGGAATCAAATCCTCTGGAGCTGGAGTTCCAAATTCTTGCATGCCTCCATTTGGGCTCTGGGAATTAAACTGCAGTCAGCTGGAAGATCAGCCAGTGACCTTAACGAATTAGCAGTTTCTCCAGCCATTCAACTTACTGCTTTGAGACAAGATCTCTCACTGACCTGGATCACACTGTTTAAGGAAATAGTCAGCCAGGCCCCAGAATCCATCTGCCTCACAGCCCAGGAATGATAGATGTATGATGCCATACTCAGCTTTTTATGTCGATGTTGGAAATTAAAGTTTGGAATACATAATTCTAGCCTAGTAGTCATTAATTCTCTGGTAGGTATTGTTTAAATTAAATTTCAAGAATGAAAAAGAAAAACATGTAACTGATAAATGTTTCACTCTGGCTCTTTTCTCTCAAAAGAATAGTGAGAAAGGAAATATCCTGGAAGAAAAAGAAAAAGAAATTTAAATGAATAATCTTGTTTTAAAGTGAATAATCTTATTTTAATGGGTAGATTAACTTTTGTTTATTCTGCCTTCTTATTTGTAACAGAGTTTTGATTCCAGAGCTATGAATCAATGTCAAATCATTAGTTTTAAGAACAAATTTGGGCATTTAGAAGACTAGGTTCAGATCCAAATATCTCCTTGGATCAAGTTTCTGATCTAAATATCTCCTCTGATTAGGTACCTAAAATCCAGAAAAAAAATAATAGTTTAGTGGTAAAATAATGGGAACTTACTTAAAACCTCTTTTTTCCCAAATTCTGTATTTTTAACTGAAAATTTAATGACATCATTTTAACACTTTCATTCTTCCATTCAGTATCTCTCACTTACCCCACTGTCTTGTGTTCTCTTAAATTCATGACCTCTTATTACTAAAACCAGAACAAAGAGGACAGCAATATAATAGAAATGAGAAATCTTGTGTGGTAAGGTTTGGGGACTCAACTCTAGACAAAGAAATACAGTCAACTAAAGAATGCTGATGGTATAATCCTTTTTAAAGGTATATGAAAATTTGTGTGTATAATAGTCTAATATTCTAGAATGGGATTGTATTTGTTCATTTAGTCAGATAATATATAAATACCAAATATAGTGCTTTGAAGTAGGTTTAAAATAAATCAATGGTTGCGTCAAATGGTAGATATATTCAGCTATTGTTTTGTATAAAGATTATCTGTTGAGTTGGAACTCACAGATATAGAAGGAGTGTGGCTGGTAGCCTGTTTTACTTAATTTAGTCTGGGATCCTTGAAGCAGCTTTAGTTTTTTAGTTTTTTAGTTCTCAGTACATTAAAGTCTTAATTTGCAGAGCTGGATTCTGAGCTGAAGCAGAATCTTAGAACACTTTCTAATTTCCATTTCTTTAGTAAAGTCTTGGAAAATGTAGAGAACAGAAAGGGCCAAAGTTAAGTATGGAATGGTAAGTAGACATCTTTGAATAGAGCTTAAATGTGTTGTAGTGGGAAACAGGATGGAACAATAGGTAAGAAAACATGTCCTTATTTAAAATCATGAAGCATGAACATGAAAGACATGCTGCTAGTTAAGGATCCTCCATTTCTGTGTATGGCTAAATATTACTAGGAAGAGTGAGGGTGATTTCTACCCTCACACATGTGGTATGAGCTTACAGGAAGCCAATGAAGGACTTTGAAGGGTCACTTGTCATTTTGATCAGTCTTTGCTAATTATATTTCATCAAAGATAAGTTTCTATTCATCACTGGGGATTTAGAACTCTGTTTCTTGACTGGTGCATTTTAAATGGATGAGTCTCAGATCCATGAGAAAGACCCACAAGGGTTAGAATACAGACAAGAACCTCAAAAAGTATATCTCAAGGGAAAGGATTTTCTATTTTAAATCTTCTATTAAATTTTCTGTATGATCATTGAACAGCTCTATCAGAGGTCAATATCCAAGAAGAACTAAATAGCCCATGACATTCAAAGGAGACCATTGATGTAGTTTTGGTTACTCTATATTATTTGCTATTTAGATTATAAGAAAAAAATGTTAAAACTTCATAGAATAAGAGGAAGCATGCAATATCTCTTTCAGTTTTAGCTTAGGCATCTATCTGATTATTTAAAGGTATTTTGTTAGCCCAGCTTCTTCCTATCTTCATTTTGCTCTGATCTCTTGATAGCCATATTAATAATTAGGTTTTTTATTTTTTTTTTCAAAAACTGCTTTTGTAGTTTCTAGTTTAAAAGCCATTCAAACATCACAAATATTTAGCAGAAAACGAAGAGGGAAAGGAAGATGAGGAGGATGAGGCAGAGAAGTGTAGTAATGGTAGAAGCCCATCTTTTATCATTATGTTTCAGAACTTTAATAACTCAATCTACTACCTGTAATTTTGAAAAGTATAGTCATTTGTAAAACTAAGGATAAAATGCATAATTCTTATAGTTTTGTGAATATGGATTGAAAAATGTATGTACCTTTGATATCTATCTTACCTAAATGCCCAGGATATGCCAAGCACTCTAAAATTGTTTATCAGTGTCCTCTTAGGTTTCAAAGAGATATAGTAGAATTTCATTTCAATATTATGTGAATATTTATAGCCCTTTTGTTTAATAACAAAAAAGACTGATGCTAGATAATAGCTACTTTTTCTCTGGCATGTACTAGATTATAATGACTTAGAAAGCAATGTTGTGACACAGTTGAGCTAGAAGTTAGGAAGCCTAAGTTTAAGAATCACCACATGAAAAAGAACTACTTACAAATTCTAAACATTAATTTTGTATATGCTTGTAAAACAAAAGTTTCCAATATTTTAAAACAATTCAATTTTAGATTAATCAATTAGAGAGTGTATTACTTGAATTAATATAAAAACTGATCATTTGAAACATAGTGCTATTTGAAAAAAATCATTATGATATATGTAGTGCCTTTGTTTTTGTACACTAGTTGAGCATCAAAATCATTATTGCATGAGCTCCATCTGATGTAGTGAAAAAACATTTGGTGAAAATTTTACTTTCAATGCCTTGAATGGCCATGATAATGATAGGTTAACATTTAGGTTTTACTTTTTATATGGGGATAAGATAAAGAAATAATTGGCTGATATGATAGCAGAAATTTAGGAAGAATAAATACTTTCAGTTCAAGAATCTAGGACTGTAACAGGTTAGAAAAGCTTACTTAGTTTAAGTGCCAATGAGTAGTAGGTAAGAATTTAATACACATTAAATAAAAAGCTCAGTAAGACTTCTCAGTTTTCAATAAAATTAAGTTAAGAAAGAGGGGAAAATTCAAGTTAGCATGCATTAAGTTGAGAAACAGATACAAAGTCACTGGTGTGCTATTAAAAATTTAATACCTTGATCTCAAAAAGTACATAAATAGAAATTCATGATTCATAGTATTTTCCAAGGTATGTGGTATATCAACTCTTGCCACAGTTAATTCTGAGCTATCAACATAATGTCAATTGACTCCTTAATTTTAGAAAATTCCCAATTAATTCTCAGAAGCCAATAGTGTATTGTTTTTATACATGACAGGTATACATCTAATATATACCTAATATTCTGTCTGTTATGAAAACAATTTCAATATACTTAAAGACACTGGAATCACATAGAAAATAATCCTTTTAATTTTGCAGGGAGGAATATTTACATAACCAATAATATTTGGGCTCCTGAATATGGACAAAAGAAACAACAACAATCTATTTTTAAGCTTCATGGTGGCAAAAACCAAACCAAACCAAACCAAACCAAAAGAAACCAAACCAACCAAACAAACAAAAAAAATCCACAATCCTTAAAAATTTTTCTTGTTGAGAACACAGCATTGACTGAACCTTTACAAAGCAAAGATAGAAACAGTATCTACAAAAAAATATTAAGGACTTTGTTTTCAACAACAACAAAAATTCTGTAATCAAGGAGCTATGCTAACTACTGAGGTGTAGAGACACTCATAATACCTCCTTTTCATGGTTATCTTGTTGGTATGTATGAGTACTGCTCAGTCACTTCATTATTTTAATACTCTAAACAGAAATAGTTTTCTGGGTATTCTGTTCTAGCACCACCATTACATCTTGAGTATTTATGGATGGAAAGAATAACATTAATTTTCTATTGATATTATAAGAACCTTATCAAATTTAGCCATTCATGACAGATTAAATTTATACCATTGTATCAGTCCTCAAATACCACTATCAACATTTTCAAGGATAAGTGTTCAATATGGGCACTAACAAGAAAAGGACAATTATTAGATGGGGCTAAGTTGTTTTCTGGAGACTTTATGTTGGAATATAGTTTTTTGCCCATTCCAGTCTCAAGAAACTGCTCAATTTTCCTAGATTATTCTCCATTCCTCAATTTCAAAACTTGCAATGTAATGTTTAGTCATCTCATTGCACCACATGGTTTTGTTTCATTTATATTTCTTCTCTGATTTGGATTGTTCTAACTCCTTACTCTGTTTCTACTCCTAATCACCTTTATGATTAAACAGGGCTCTCAGATAATCTATCATATTTTCTTTATTTTAAAATCAGTTGACTAGAATACTTAATTCCATCTGCCACCTTTATTATCATTGCTACATAACTGTATTATTTACTTTTCTATTGCTATGATAAAATACTATGACCAAGGCAACTTATAGAAGAAACAATGTATTTGGGCTTATGGCTTAAGAGTGTTAGAGTTCATGGTGGTGGAGCAGAGATGTGGCAGAAATAAAGGGAAACTGAGGGCTTGTATTTTAAACTGCAAACACAATCAAGGTCATAACTCCTAAGTCTTCTTAAACAGTGCCACCAACTTTGGCCAAAGTATTCAATGCTGGAGACTACAGGGACCGTTTCTCATTCAAATCACTACTATAATCTAACTTATTCCTTGTTTATATGTCTTAGGGCTAAATACCTCCAGAGAAAGAAATGTGTAGGTGGATTGGGTTATTTTTCTCCATCATAGAGTAATACATTTGCCATCCTGGTTAACAGATCTCCAGATAAGAAAGAACTAAATGCTTAGGTAGTACACTTCTCCTGTAGACGTCAGGTCTGGAGTTAGGTATGATTACTGAATAAGATTTTGTGCTTCTCTTTTGGAACCATGCTTTGCATAGGATATTTGATGGCTATGTCAGTTAGATTAGCTTTTCTCAAAACTGTTTTTCCCTGAAGCATCAGCTAGAATACATTTCACAAAGTTATTTCTTTTAGGTGTATCCACATGGATAAGTTCTTAGAAATGGAATGTGAGCATAATTAAAACATGTTCCAATTCCAAACCCCTACTAAAAAATACTTTTATAAATCATCCTCCACACTTTTGCTATCAGCACATCAGTATTATTTAAATAATTATTTCCTGACATTCTAAGGAGAAACAATCTCACATCAAACTCCTGGTTTCCTGGCTCTTGCAATCATTGTGCTTCCTCTTCTATAATGATCCCAAAGCCTTATGTTTCAGAGTTGTATTATAGGTATCATTTGGACTGAGCTCCCCACCTCTGTGTTTTGATTAATTGTGGTTTTCTGCAATGGTCTCCATCTGTCCTAAGAAAAGCTCTCCTTGATATGGAATGAGTAGTAGTACACTTAATGTGTAGGAACAGAGGAAAAAAGAAGGGAGAAGTAATGTAATTATATTATACTCTCAATAACTAAAAGAAACAAAAAAAAAATAAAAAAAAATACTCAGGACTAGTAATATGGCTCATTTGGTAAAGATCACCCAGCCAATCACCTAAGTTTTGTACCAGAGAGTTCACATTGTAGAAAAAGAAAACAAACTCCGAGGTGTCTTCTGATTTCACACATGTACTAAAACAGAAAATAAATAAATAAATGTAATTTAAAACATTAAAAAATATACTCATAAATATAAAATATCTATTTTAATCTTTATATGAATAATGAACGATCACTTATAAGAATATTTTTTGAGGCTTACAACTTTAGTAATATCATACCTGACGTAGTTACAATCAGTCTTGTACCTCATCTCAGTGTTATTGACTCACCTATAAGAATGGTACATACCTAATTTGTTAATCTAATTAACACACAAAAATAAAACACTTAACATAATGCTATACTCACAAGCAACTTTTCATGATTTATTATTATTAAAATTGTAAATATTATAAATGTATATAAATAATGATTTATGCCTATTTCAGACACACAAACAGGAGCCAATTTTTTTTCATTAGAAATAATAACAGGAGCAAAGTCACAATAAACTCTCACAAAAGAAGTGACACTTGCCTTCCTCACATATTACTATTACTATCCAGAATTTGTTTTCCAATAAAAGACTCATAGGAAGAACAACAATATCAACCAACTAGACCCCCCCAGAGCTCCCAGGGACTAAGCCACCAACCAAGGTACACATGGAGGGACCCATGGCTCCCGTTGCATATATGGCAGAGGATGGCATCAACGGGAGAAGAGGCCCTTGGTCCTGTGAAGGCTTGATAGAACACCCAGTGTAGGGGAATTCAAAGGTGGGGAAGCAGGAGTGGGTGGGTGGGTGGGGGAACATCCTCATAGAAGCAGGGGGAGGGGAAGTAATAGGGGGTTCCCGGGGTGGGGAAGGGGAAAGGGGAGAACATTTGAAATGTAAATAAAGAAAATATCCAATAAAAAACATTTTAGAGTAATGTATCTTCTAAGTACACTGAATTGACAGGCGAATTATAAGGTACCATATATCTCATGTCATTGTCACAACATATAAAAGAACCAGCCAATTAATCTATCCAATAAATATTCATTGAACAGAAACCAAACCCTTATTTCTCCAGAAAATTTCAAAAAGTAATTTCCCTTCTCATTATGCTCATACCTAATATAACTGCTATTCTTTCCAAAGAATTACCCAGAGTGTTACTATTTATAGTGAATTAAACAAGTGAAGTATGTAAAATACTCTCAGCTTTTAATGTTTATTCCAATGTCTTGAATTCTAACAATTTACATTTTAATTTAAATATCTGCAATATCATTTTCTCATTTTAAATATTTCCAAGTATTTTTAAGATATGACTAGCTCAAATTATGTAGGGTTTACATATATTTTACACTCATACATTATGAATAAAGATGAGAACCATGCATAGCTGAAAAGACATTTAGAAATTCTGATAATTTTAATTAGTTAATGTAGCCTCATTAGAAATGAAAAAACTTTAGAGTTTCTGTTAAAAGAAAATAATTTGAAGAGAAGGAAAACTGTCAATCAACAGGCTTGTCTGAGTTCTATCATGCCAGAAATGATTGAGTTGATTTTATACTTTGAATTGACAGTGTGGAATGTTTTACTATTGACTGGATCTAATGGATATTTTGGCATAATTTAGAAACAATTAAACCATCCTAACACAATAAAACTACTATCTTATTTTCAAATACACATAAAAATTATGACATTTGAGAATAAATAATAATATCACTCTTTAGAAAGACCCCTTAGTACTATTTAAATCTTGAATTTTTATTTGAGAATCTGATTTTGTTCTCTTTCTAACAAAAATTGGGAAGAAGAATTGTAGTTCTTATGTAGAATCCTTTTGACCTAATTTTATCATATTGTCTTCATTGTTTTATATATTAAATATGATTATTAGACCTATATATTGATCCTTTTTGTTATTTTATGTATATTTATAATCCATGAGGCCATAAGACATTGAAATGAATGCATGAATCCACAAATACTTTTAAATGCATTTTAACACAATGGAAAACCTAACCTATACTCATTTTTATCTGTAGAAGTGAATTAAAAAATATTTGTTAACAGTGAGCACATTAATTACTACTTATTCAGTATTTATTGATTTTCTCTGTTAGAATATAGTCTCCATGAATGTAAGAACTGTTTTTGGTTTGTTGTTGTCCCCATAAAAAGGAAAATAAGTATATTCTGAGTAAAGAAATGGTTTATACTTAACTAAATTTGTTGTGTATGCTGTTGATCCCACATCACACTCAATATTCTCAACATTTTGTGTTTCATAATTTGGATAAATACCATTTATCAAAGTTCTTCTACTAATATTCTACAAGCTTAAGTGCCATGAAATTGAAATATTAGTACCAAGTTATTAAATTAAAGTTATTAAATTAAATATTAATATAAATATTTAAAATTAAATATTAGTACCAAGTTATTAAATTAAAGTCCATCTTTAATTTGAATTAATCTTTGCCTTATTGTTTTACTAAAACAGCTTTTAAAATACTAAAATGAAAGTAACTTGTTTTTGGATCAGTGGCAACTTCACAGTAACCTGAAGTGGTGGAAATTTCTGGTTACTTTGGAAACTCAGTTATGTCATATGAAGTTTTTCTGGAGCAAACAGGTAAAAGGATGTTTTTGCTGAAGCAGACACAGGTGAAAGGACACATCCAGGAAACATGATGTTTAGAGAAAAAAAAAATATATATATATATATCTCCATCCCCTACAGACATACAGACAGTGGGAGGAAATGCTAATATTACTTTGCTTTGCTCTACCTCATTAGTCTTCACTGGCAACACTCAGGTATTGGTTGGCCTTGCATCACTTTGCTGATCCTCGCCCTGTCACAACTAAGTAGAGGGTAACTCACCCAAAAACTTCTCATGATATTGCAGCAGCTTCTTGTTGCTTCCTGTATTGGGCCTATTTGTGAAGTCTCACTGTTTTTTTCTGGCCTGAACTTCCATTGCTGGATAGCTGGGTGCTGATTGCTGAGTGGACTGGACTACAGCTGCTGATTGGTATTTGTGTTGTGCTAGAGGACTGGACTGCTGACAATAAAGATTGGAACATTCCCCAAATAACTATTTCTATTTCTTTTTCTTTTTTATTGAATATGTTTTTTATTTACATTTCAAATGTTATCCCTTTTCTGGTTCCTCCCTCCCGGAATAACCCTATCCCATGCCCCCACCCCCTGTGTCAGAACTCCTGGGGGACATGCTCTCTCTATTATTCTGTAATCCTAGATATTTCTGAAGTCCTGGTGGATAAGCTGCCTCTGAGTATGGGTAGAGTGGGTGGAGATCCAGAGCCCAGGGTCTGCTCTTGGGCTCTGGTGCAACCTGGAAGGAACATGTGCCTTTGGCTGGGCAGGAGTTCTTGTGTCCCCTGGGTCCCGGGGGTCCCAGTCCCAGGATCCAACATGGATGACATCAGCAGAAATACCCTATACAGGGGAGATAGAACCTGTAGAGACTATATCCAGTGGATAGGCATGGCCCCTGGTTGAGGGATGGGGCCTTTTAAGTCTCACTTAAAGCTTTGAACTGCTCTACTGATCTGTGCTCCCAATGTTCACATTCTACCAAAAAGCAGTACAGTCTGGCCTGTTACAGCAATATCCAACTCCCTGGTACCAATTTGTGTCTTAACCAGTGTTCTATTGCTGTGAACAAATACCATTATCAACATAAATCTTATAAATGAAAGCATTTTATTGGGGACTTGCTTAAAGTTTCAAAGGCTTAGTCCATTATTAAGGCAGACAACATTGCTATAGGGTGGTACAGTGCTGGAGAAAAGCTACATTATGATCTACAAGCAGAGAGAGAGCCAAACCTTACATGGGCTTTTGAAACCCCAAAGCTATCACCCAGTGACACACTTCCTCCCAGGCCACACTTCCTAATTCTTCTAATCCAATCGAAGATTTCCACTCCCTGGTGACTAAGCATTCAATATATGAGCCACTCTCATTCAAAACACACATGTGCATGAATGAATGCTTGTACAAAGACACATTTCATGAACTATGGTGCTTACAGAGGGTATAGAGAAACTTAAATTTCCTCCATTCTTTTACACACACACACACACACACACACACACACACAGGCACACACAAATCTATACATATATATGCATAGATATAGATATAGATATATATAATATCATATAATCTACTCCTTTCTTCCCATATTATATTCTCTGTCTGTCTCTGTCTCTGTCTCTGTCTCTCTTTTCCAAAACTTTCTTTGTCTACCTATTTCCAAATACTGCAGAAGTTTAGGCCTGATGTATGTTGTTATTAAGGAGGATATTCTATTTGCTATTCTGTGATTCATCTGCTGTTTTCTGAATCTTACACTTCCTTTTTGTTTGTTTTATACTCATTTTGTGAGTACAACCTACATCAAATTCCCAGAAAGGATGTTTTGAAAGTATGCTACTAGATTATTACATGTCAGGAAATTTATTTGCTTTGCGGTTAGGGAATTATAGAGTCTAAGTCTTTCTCCCAATACTTTTATGAAGAATTGTCCTAAGGCATTCTAGTATTTATATTGCTTCCAAAAAATGTATCATACCTTCTTTTTCTTGTCATGAAATTTATTCTTTACAATTCTGTATCTCATGTTTTGGTGCTCACCTAGCATGCATGAGGGAAGTACCACAATAAAGGTAATAAATAAAGTCATCAGTACTCCTAAAATAAGTTATTATCCAGAGACAGAGTAAACCCAGAAGTTTATAGGTCAGCTAGCTTAGCTTATGCAGTGACAAACAGAGAAACAGAGACCATGTCTCAAGTAAGATAGAAAGAAAGACATCAGTCATGTGGAGGTTAGAAAGTGGCTCAGCTATTTAAGGAATATTAAAATATAAGGCTGCATGTGTGTTTTTCATTCGGGAACCCAGCACATTGGGACTGGTATGGAGGAGTTTCATTATCACTGTGGCAAGGCCTCCACAGTGACCACCACCACTGCTGCCACTGCCGTGAGAATATGAGTAGAGTTAACTCGCTTTAGCAGCATTTCCTGACTATAGAAACAGTGTGACCTACTATATCATGCTCCTAATTTGCAGTCTCTTTCTGATATCATTGACTTTATCCTTTCTTCACCTTCAACTGTAAGCCTAAACAGGTCCTTAATTCCTTTTGCCAGGTATTTATGATATCATTGAGAAAAGCAAATAATACAGGAGTCTAATCTCAATGCAGTTTTCTTTTGAATATCTGTAATGATAAATAATATTGATCAGTTTTATGACCCAATTAGCTATTTGTAAGTTTTCCTTTGACTACTTAATTTTTTGTTTTTGTGTTATTGAGGTTATGTTCATGTTTTGCATATAAAATTCACTTATCAACTGTAGGGGTTACAAATATTTTCTTTCATTTGGTATATTATCATTTCATTTTCTTAAAATCATTGCTAGGAAATTTCCTTTTCTCTATTGTAATATTTATGGCCTTTAATGTACAAAGAGTTGGCAGGGGAGAGGAATCTCTCTCAAGTTATTGTGTATCCTTAGAGAATAATTCCATTTTCTCAGAAATGGGTGTTATTTGATATTTTAAAGATCTGTTTTTAAATCTGGATTCAATGAGTTCTGAGTCCCCAGTTGGAAAAATATTTGCCTTAAAATACATAACCTCTAAATTTCATAGAAAATTTAAAGACTATCAACATGATATCATAATTTCAGTAATGGTCAAGAGGCTCATAAAACAATGGTTTTAATATAAATTATGGGAGAAAACAGTAGCCTAGTAAAAAGTACTTGATATGTTAAAAGACTGGTTCTCAACCTATGGGTCATGACTGCTTTGGCAGGGTGTGTGTTTCACATATCAGATATCTTGCATATCAGACATTTACATTATGACTCATAACAGTAGCAACTTTACAGTTATGAAGTAGCAATAAAATAAGTTTATAGTTGGGGATTACCCAACATGAGAAACTGGATTAAAGGGTCAGCGCATTAGGAAGATTGAAAACCACTGTGTTAAAATAACTGGAAAATATTTAATTCATTTAAAGAAGTCATTTGGATTCCTGAAGGTTGGAAACTTTTACAGAGTGCAATAGAATTTAATATTTTACTTTTAGTTCCCACAAGAGACATTTAGAGGCTATAATATTTTAATTTCACATCATATACTAACATTATATGTTAACATTAAATATAAGTAGATTTTGTTGCCATTAAGCAAGTAAACAAAGATTCCACTTTGATTATCATCTGCAGTTTTACAATGTGGCCATTTATTCAAGTTGATCAATCTGTCCCTATGCTAACAATATAACCCCCTTTCAATTTACTACTGTATGGTTGACTGAATAACTTAGCTTCTCATCACCTGTTGGCTGGAGGCCTCCTTCAACTTCAGGCACATTCACTATATGATAGCAGTATCCATTAGTGGAAGCAAATAAGAGAAAAATAGAGGAACAGACATTGCAAATCAGTTACAATTTTTACCTCAATATTGGATATAGTATACTATCTGTTAGAAGGAAATGGATAGATCTGCTAACCCTCAAGAAAAGAAATAGTAGTTACACTGGATATGATTCCTAAGAATTGGCATCAATATTAGAAGTGAACTACCATTCCTTTCTTACTCAATATGATTTTGGCTTAAATCCTGGTTAGTCTAAGACCAGTCATGGCAACTCCTTGAACTGGCCATATAACCTTATGTTAGTCAATTACATATAAGGATGCCAACATAGAGGGTTCTGAAAAAAAATAGCTCTTATCTTAGTTCACTACTATGTTTGGTAGTGGAAGCCATTTATGAGCATGTAAAGGAACTAGTTTAAAGACAAAGTCAATGGGGGACAACTTGGTCTCCTAAAGATAGTGCTGAGCCACAGCATGTAAGGAAGGCACCCTTTCAGGAGTCAATATAAGACATACCCAGAACCAAATTCTTGGTACAAGGAAGATTTAAAACCCTTCAAAAGCAAGTAGGGTGGGGAGTTGCCTCTGGTTTGGGCAAAGAGATATATCAAGCAGCAGAAGCTGCAGGTGAGTTTTTTGGATGGACTGGGTTTTTAAGGAGAAAAAGTCTGTAGGGTGAGTTGGTAACTCCTGATTGGACATGTTAGCCAAGTAATGAATTTTGATTATCGGACCTTAGTATTTAGTTTCAGGAATGAGTCAGTAGCCAGATAAGGGAATAGACCTTGGGGGTTAGCTTTAGGAATGTAATCTAATGTATTTTTTTTCAAGGGAGGGAGAAGAGTTAAGGGTAAAACCTGTTGGCCCCATGTTTGCCATGCTCAGGCCTGCTAGAGCCTTTCATAGACAAGTTATAAACTTTCTAATATAGGACTGTATAATTAAGATATTTCTAGTTCCAATGTAAGGCTGGCACCCAGCCAATGTGGAGGATGAAGCTAAGGAGTTAAGACAGAGGCAGACTACAGAGAAGCTTTTCCTGAATTATGAAAAGATCAATATCCAACTTGTGTATTATTCTACCTCAGAAAGTGCTGAAACACACAGGTATTGGAAATATGTGCTCAGTGCTGACAAGTAAAGAAGTCAAACCTTCACAGGCTCAAAGTTATAAAGCCCCAAAGTTAGCTATATCAGACTCTGTACTACCAACTCTATGCCTGATTCCATATAAGATCATTTCATGGATATTATGTTAGTGATCTCAGCATACCTGGGGTGGGCATCTAGATATTTGGGGGGCCAAATTCAGGGTGAATATTATTAGACAGAAAAATAGGGGTTAGGATCAAACTAAAGTCTAAGGTGCTAGAAGTTTTTACTACCATCTGGGCTCTAGGTCATTTACAAGAAGTCGCTCACCATGGATCCAATGAGCTAGGACTAATGTCTATCCTTTTTAACACTTGGTTCAAACTCAACTGTGCAGATAGGAGCATCAAGCCACATTGCCTTTTATTGCAATGTGCTATTAGAGACGGTGTTGCTGAACTGTCACATGCCAAGGAATGAATGCAAGAAGAGATATGAGTGAGCATTAGTGGTCAAAAGTGGCCCTTGACACTATAGATGTCACACTTTAGTTAGGGAGAAATGATTTTAGAAGTAGCTTTCACTTCTTTGGTTAGAGTCACACGAAGATATTTTATATTGTTTGTGACAATTGTGAAGGGTGTCATTTCCCTAATTGCTTTCTCAGCCCATTTATCCTTCAAGTGTAGGAAGGCTACAGATTTGTTTGAGTTAATTTTATATCCAGCCACATTGCAGAAGTTGTTTATCAGCTGTAGGATTTCTCTGGTAGAATTTTTGGGGTCACTTAAGTATACTATCTATCATCTGTAAATAGTGATATTTTGACTTCTTCCTTTCTAATATGTATCCCTTTGACATTTTGTTGTCTAATTGCTGTAGCTAGAACTCCAAGTCCTATATTGAACAGATAGGGAGAGAGTGGACATCCTTTCTTAGTCCCTTACTTCAGTGGGATTGCTTCAAGATTCTCCTCATTGAATTTGATGTTGGCTACTGGTTTGCTGTATATTGCTTTCACTATGTTTAGGTATGGGACTTGAATTCCTGATCTTTCCAAGACTTTCAACATGAAGGGATGCTGAAGTTTGTCAAATGCTCTTTCAGCATCTAACGAAATGACCATGTGGTTTTTTTCTTTGAGTTTGTTTATGTAGTGGATTACATTGATGTATTTCCAGGTATTGAACCATCCCTGCATCCCTGGGATGAAGCCTACTTGATTTTGGTGAATGATCATTTTGATGTGTTGTTGGAATCACTTTGTGAGCATTTTATCGAATATTTTTGCTGTGATATTCATAAGTAAAATTGATCTGAAGTTCTCTTTCTTTGTTGGGTCTCTGTGTGGCTTTGGTTTCAGTGTAACTGTAGCATCATAGAACGAATTGGTTAGTGTTCCCTCTGTTTCTATTTTGTGGAATATTTTGAATTGTGTTACTAAACCCATCTGCTCCTGGGCTTCTTTTGGTTTGGAGACTTTTAATGCTTCTATTACTTTAGGGGTTATGGGACTATTTAGATGGTTTATCTGATCCTGATTTAACTTTGTTATTTGGTATCTGTCTAGAACATTGTCCATTTCATCCAGATTTTACAGTTTTGTTGAGTATAGGCTTTTGCAGTAGGATCTGATGATTTTTTAGATTTCCTCGGTTTCTGTTGTGATGTCCTTTCTGATTTTATTAATTTGGATACTGTCTCTGTGCCCTCTCGTTAGTGTAAGAGTTTATCTATCTTGTTGATTTTCTCAAATAACCAGCTCCTAGTTTTGTTGATTCTTTGTATAGTTCTTTTGTTTCTACTTGGTTGATTTCAGCACTGAGTTTGATTATTTCCTGCTGTCTACTCCTATTGAGTTTATTTGCTTCTTTTGTTCTAGAGCTTTCAGGTGTGCTGTTAAGCTGCTAGTGTATACTCTCTCCAGTTTCTTTTTGGAGGCATTCAGAGCTATGAGTTTTCCTCTTCGTACCGACTTTATTGTGTCTCATAAGTTTGGGTATGTTGTGCCTTCATTTTTATTAAATTCTAAAAAGCCTTTAATGTATTTCTTTGTTTTTTCCTTGACCAAGTTATCATTGAATAGAGAGTTGTTCAGCTTCCATGTGTATGTGGGCTTTCTGTTGTTTTTGTTATTGAAGACAATTCTTAGTTCATGGTGATCTGATAGGATGCATGTGATTATTTTAATTTTCTTGTATCCAGTGAGAACTGTTTTGTGACCGATTATACAGTCAATTTTGGAGAAGGTACCATACAGTACTGAGAAGAAGGGATATTCTTTTGTTTTGGGATGAAATGTTCTATACACATCTGTTAAGTACATTTGGTTCCTAACTTCTGTTAGGTTCACTGTGGCTCTGTTTAGTTTCTGTTTCCATGATCTGTCTACTGTTGAGAGTGGGGTATTGAAGTCTCCCCAGATTATTGTCTGAGGAGCAATGTATGCTTTGAGCTTTAGCAAAGTTTCTTATATGAATGTGGGTGTCCTTGCATTTGGAACATAGATGTTCAGAATTGAGAGTTTATCTTGGTAGATTTTTCCTTTGATGAATATTAAGTATTCTTCCTCATATTTGTTGATAACTTTTGGTTGAAAATTGATTTTATTCAATTAAAATGTCTACTCCAGCTTGATTTTGGGGACCATTTGCTTGGAAAAAAATTTTCCAGCCTTTTACTTTGAGGTAGTATCTGCCTTTGTCACTGAGTGCGTTTCCTGTATGCAAATAAAATTCTGGGTCTTTTTCCTGTATCCAGTACATTATTCTATGTCTTTTTATTGGGGAACTGAGTCCATTGATGTTAAGATATATTAAGGAAAAGGGATTGTTGTTTTCTGTTATTTTTGTTGTTAGAGGTGGAATTATGTTTGTGCGGCTATCTTCTTTTCAGTTTGTTGGAAGATTACTTTCTTGCTTTTTCTAGGGTATATTTTCCCTCCTTGTGTTGGCATTTTCCATCTATTATCCTTTGTAGAGCTGGATTTGTGGAAAGATATTGTATAAATTTGGTTTTGTCATAGAAATCTTGGTTTCACCATCTATGGTAATTGAGAGTTTTGCTGGGTATAGTAGCCTGTGCTGGCATTTGTGTTCTCTTAGGGTCTGTATGAGATCTGCCCAGGATATCCTAGCTTTCATAGTAAGAAATCTGGTGCAATTTTGATAAGTCTTCCTTTATATGTTACTTGACTTTTCCCTTCTTCTAATATTCTTTCCTTATTTTGTGCATTTTCTGCTTTGGTTATTATGTGATGGGATGAATTTCTTTTCTGGTCCAGTCTATTTGGAGTTCTGTAGGCTTCTTGAATGTTTATGTTCATCTCTTCCTTTAGGTTAGGGAAGTTTTTCTTCTATAATTTTGTTGAAGATATTTACTGGCCCTTTAAGTTGGGAATCTTTACTCTTTTCTATACCTATTATCCTTAGGTTTTGTCTTATCATTGTGTCCTGGATTTCCTAGATGTTTTGGGTGGGAACTTTTTGCATTTTGCATTTTCTTTGACTGTTGTGTCAATGTTTTCTATTGTGTCTTTTGCACCTGAGATTCTCTCTTCTATCTCTTGTATTCTGTTTGTGATGCTTGCATCTATGACTCTTGATCTCTTTCCTAGATTTTCCTTCTCCAGGGTTGTCTCCCTTTATGATTTCTTTATTGTTTCTATTTCCATTTTTAGATCCTGTAAGGTTTTGTTCAATTCCTTCATCTGTTTGGTTGTGTTTTTCTGTAGTTCTTTAAGGGATTTTTGTGTTTCCTTTTATTTCTTTAAGTGTGTTATTTATGACATTCTTAAAGTCCTCTATCATCATCATGAGATGTGATTTTAAATCTGAATCTTTCTTTTCCATTGTGTTGGGGTATCCAGGTCTTGCTGTGGTAAGAGAAGTCTGTTCTGATGATGCTCATTAGTCTTGGTTTCTGCTGCTTAGGTTCTTGCTCTTGCTTCTTACCATCTGGGTTACCTCTGGTGTTAGTTGGTCTTGCTAACTCTGGCTGGAGCTTGTCCTTCATGTGGGTCTGTAAGCCTCTAATCTTAGGTGTGTCACCACTCCTAGGGAGACCAGATCTCTCCTGAGCAGGATTTGGGTGTGGAGGGATGTGGGATAGCCTTAGCTCTGAGTTGCAGATAAAAACCAGAAGAATCCTGTCCTCAGCTATTTTTCTGTTCCTGTGTCCTGTGTACTCCTAGCAGGTCCCTCTTTGGACAGTTATTGGAGAGAAAGTGTTGATTTCACCCTGAGCTTAGGAGCGAGGGCATTCCTGGGAGACCTGCACTCTCCTGGTGGGATTTGTGCACAGGGGGCTATGAGACAGCCTTAGCTCCTGGGTGCAGATGGAGACTGGAAGGATCAAGATTTTCATTCTTTAAATTACAGTCTACAAGTTATATTGTAATTTCAAATAATAAAAGATGTAATTTTATAAAACCCTGAAAAAGAGTTTGAGTGTTTCTTATAAAACATAAACTGGAATTTCATATAAACCCATGCAAATAAACTAATAACCTAAAACAAAAGAGCACAAATATTTAGGGAACAAACCATCCACATAAATCTACTATACATTTAAAAAATGGAACAATTTGTATAAATGTTCAAAAATATGACCCATTCTCAGAAGTTTATCTATAGGATATTGTGTGTAGAAATGTTTTAATATGTTAACAGTAAAGTAACAGAAAACCAATTAGTACTTGCTTACGATCACAAAAAGTACCATAGAGAAATGAAGGCACAGCAGAGTAGGGATGATAATAAAAAGTTATGAAAATAACCTCATGGTGAGAGAAGTGCTATCTACCTAGCCTGAGTTAATGGTTGCACAACATATGAGGAGAAACTTGGTACCATTTAGTACTCTGAAGACTGCAGACAGTCTGAATAATATCAATGTTTGTATCAAAGCCAATACCTTTTTTGTGATTGTGCACCATATATTCAAAAGATTCCCTAGAAATACAAGCAAATGGAAAATAATCAGGACAGTAAATCTGTTCAAAGAAAGAAGATATGTCAGCATTATTTCCTACAGCCACATGCATTTTTACAAAAATTTACATAGACTATCTAAATAATTTTTAATTAAATACATTATGAACACTATAATAAAAGCTACAATAAAGCTATAATGAAAATGTTGCCTTATTTATGATACCAGTATCATACTAAATATTTTATCTAAGATATAAGTATCCTTCTACACTGGTCACTATTGTAATTCATAGGGTTCACAGGGTGATAAAAGTGTTATTTTTTTTTTCTCTAGAAGTCTATATAAAACCTTCTGGTAGTAAGAAAGCTGGTCATCTGGGATGAAGTTTACTTGCCAGCAGCAATTTTACTTTTCCATGTCTTGTGACCAAAGTATGGGGTGTCTTCTGCAGTAGGATCTTATTATTGAGTTTTGGTGGGCAGTTATGACCAGAAGCAATCATCTATTTTGTTTGGGTAGTCTAGAACAGGCATGGAAACTAGAACCCATGACAACTCTGACCAACAACCCAAGGGGAGGCATGCCACAGCTGGCACTAGACTTTTGTTTGATGACCTATAGCTTCTTGGAGCAGCATTATCCTCTATGTTTGGTAACTCTAATTGAACTCTTTTACGAACATATATACATACATACATATATATTATATAGATACATATGCATGTCTATCTATCTATCATATATGTATTTATTTCATAGGTTTCCATTTAGCTTTTTCAAATTTTCTTAATACTATTCATTTTCCTTCCCCTTCCTTTGTCTTATCCTCCTATCTTTTGCACCTAAACATTCTACCTCACTATTCTCCCTATTCCCTTCACATCATCTGTGTTCAACTATTTTCATTCTTTTGGGATAGTTTCTCTCTTTCCCTTCCACTTGTCCCTTTCTAGTTCCCTAGATTCTATGAGTACTCTAGTCAAACACTAAATCTTAAGTATTTGGTACTAAAATCCTCATATGAAGGAGAGCATGCAATGCTTGCCTTTCTGGTCCTGGGTTACTTCATTCAATTTTATGCTTTTCAGTTCTATCTATTTACCTGAAATTGTCATACTTTCATTTATCTTTGAAGCTGATAAAATTTCACAGTTGTGGTTCATAGAACCACATTTTCACTATCAATTCATCAGTTTATATGCATCTAAGCTGTTTCCAAGTCTGTTCTAGTTTGTTTATGTTGCTGTGGCAAAATATTCTGACTAAAAGCAACTTGTGGAGGAAAGATTTTATTTCAGATTATAACTTCAGGTCAAAATTTATCATTGATAGAAACCAGGGTAGGTGCTTAAGACAGAACTAAAGCAGAAATGATGTTCATGATCAGTTAGTTTTACTATACAGTTCAATCCCACCTGGCTAGGATTGGTGCCATCTCCCACATCAATCATCAATAGGACAATCTCTCAAACATGGCCACAAAACAATTTGCTCAAGGTATTTCTTCAGCTGATGTTCCCTCTTCCTAGGATATAGCAAGATGACAGAAAAACCTAACCAGTAAAGTACCTTAGCTATTGTAAACAAAGTGGTTATGAACACAAATAAGCATGTCTGTCTATATTCAGAAACAGAGTCCTTCGTGTATATTCCCAGGAGGTGGTATATCTAGCTCATATGGAAGCTCTACTTCCACTTGTTGAGGAACTAACAAATTGATTTCTATAGGGCATGAGGGTTCCCAGTTCCCTCAGCCTCATTAGTGTTTGTTGTAGTTTATTAATCTTAGCCATTCTGACTAGAATTAATCCACTAAATGGACATAGTATGAATTTGTCCTTTATGCCCATAGATTAGCCCTCAGACATTATAAGTTTTATTGTACAGTGGGTGATAATTAATGTAGTAAATCAGTTTATTAAAGTGTAGAGAATAAGTGTCTTTAGTATGGTCACCTAAAAATGGGGCAGTTCTCTTTCCTTCCTCTACCAAGGGTTAGAGATGATCAAGAAAGTGGGAATGGAAAGACTGTCAGATCCAAATGTTAGCAAGAACCAGAGCTAGAACATATTTTGAATGTTACAGGTCCTTTGCATGCATTAACTGACAGTTTCTGTGGGTGCCCATGTAAGACAAGTATAAGATCAAGTCAATCAACATTCTAGTATGGAGGAAGGAGAAACATATGAACTCCTATCAATAAATGAGGAATTATGGTTGTTGGGGGATTGAGTCAGATCTCTCTCTCTCTCCCTCTCCTTTCTTTTAATTCACTTTACATCTTGCTCACTGTCCCTCCTCCTGGTGACCCCTCCCACATTCCTTCCCTCCCCCTCTCCTCTTCTCCTGTGGGAAGATGGAGCTCCCACCTGGGTATACCCCCTGCCCTGGCACATCAAGTCTTTGCAAGGCTTGGCACATCCTCTCCCACTGAGGCCAGACAAGGCAGTCCAGCTAGAACATATCCCATGTACAGGCAACTGCTTTTGGGATAGCCCTTGCTCCAGTTATTCAAGATCTACATAAAGACCATGCTGCACATCTGCTACATATGTGCTGAGGGTTGGGGCTATGTCCTGCTCAAGGGCCCAGGTTAGTTGACTCTGTTGGTCTTCCTCTGGAGTTCCTATATCCTTTGGGTCCACAATCCTTCACCTAATTCTTCCATAAGAATCCCCAAGCTCGATCCACTCTTGGGCTGTGGATGAGAGTCAGGTTGACCATGTCCTAGTGCATGTGCCTACATGTGTATGAACAGCACAAATTGGGCTATGTTAACTTTTTATTTTTAATCGGGAAGTTGAAAATGTCTGAGAAGGTAGGGGATTGATCTGGGAGGAGTTGGCGCATGAGTAAGTGGCAAACATGTTCAAAATATGTTATATAAATTTCTCATAAATTAATAAATATATTAAAATACTCAAATTAAAAGATGAACTTGGTATAAGTCTGATCACACAAATTCTTATGGAAATTTATTCCTATATGACTAGCTCCTTCAAGCTTTAATAACATAAGCAAGTAATTTAAAATTTACTTAAGTACTAAGTTTTCTTAGGTATATTCTGGAATTCCAAATAACTCTGAGTCATTTACTGTGACTCAATGTTTTCCCTACTGAAATACAATAGCTACTTAAAACAACAAAAAAAAAA
>JADRCH010001800.1:0-37604 GCA_019843965.1 Rhynchomys soricoides
GGCATGTCTCATGCTGTAGGGTCAAATGCCATGAGTGTAGATCTCCTGAATGCCTCAGAATGTGGAGTCAGATGTTCTGAGTGTAGATCACCTGTGATGTCTAAGGATGTGGTGTCAATTATCTCTAGTGTAGATATCCCGGAATGGCACATACTGTAGAGTCAAAGGAACTGATTGTAGATCCTGGGATTCCACCCCCACTGGAGTCTGATGCCCTGATTTTGATCTCTTTTGATGCCTCAGTCTGTGGAGTTGGTATCCTTTAGTGTAGATTTCCAGAGTTATGTCTGGATATGAATTCAAATGCCCTGAGTGTTGTACCCCTGGGAGTGTCTCAGGCAGTGGATTTAGACGCCATGATTGTAGAACTCCTTGTATATTAAAGGCTGTTGAGTCAGATGTTCTCTATCTCCTTGGGTGACTCAGGCTGTGAAATAAGATTCCCGTAGCATAGATCTCCAGTGATGTCTTAAGAGGAGATGTTTGATGACCACAGTGTAGATCCCCTGGAATATCTCAGGCTCTGGAGTAAGTTGCCCTGAGTGTAGATCACTTCGTATGTTTCCTGCTATGAAATCAGATTCCCTGAGTTCCGAAAACCTGAGATGTCACAGTCTGTGGAGTCAGATGCCCTGTATGTAGACCTCCTGGAATGTCTCAGGCTGTGGAGACAGATGCCCTGAATGTAGGTCTGCTGGGATGCCTCAGGCTGTGGATTCAGATGCCTGGAGATCAGAAATCCTGGGATATCACAGGTTGTAGAGTCAGATGCCTTGATAGTATATCTACTGAGATGTCTCATGATGTGCAGTCAGATGTCTGGAGTATAGATCTCATGGGATGTCTCTGGCTGTGGTGTCAAATATCCTGAGTGTAGATTACCAGACCTGTCTCAGGCTGTAGAGTCAGACACCCTGATTGTCCATCTCCTGGGATGCCCCATGTTCTGGAGTCATATGCATTGATTTTAGTTCTCTGGTGATGCCTCAGTCTCTAGAGTTGGAAGCCCTTAGTGTAGATCTCCTGAGATTTGTCAGTCTGTGATTACAAATGCCCAGATTATTCCACTCTTGGGAGTGTCTCAGCCTGTGGAGTTAGATGCAATGAGTTAGAACTCCTGGTATATCGAAGGCTGTATAGTCAGATACCCTTTATGTAGATCTAGCATGTCTCATGCTGTGGTGTCATAGACCCTGAGTATAGGACTCCTGCTTCACGTCTGTCTGTGTATTTAGATATCCTGAGTGTAGATCTCCTGATATGTCTCAGGCTTGAGGGTCAGATGACTTGACTGTGATTTCCTAGGAAGTCTCAGGATGTGGAGTCAGATACCCTGAACGTAGAAATCCTGGAATGACTTAGGATGTGGAGTATGTTACCCTGAATGCAGATCTCCTCAGATGTCACAGGCTGTGGAGTCAGATGCCATGAGTGTAGATCTTCACAGATATCTCAGGATGTGGAGACAGATGACCTGAGTTTGGAACTACTGCTATTTCTCAGGTTGTGGAGTCAGAAGTCCTGACGGTAGATCTCCTTGAATCCCACAGGCTGTGAAGTCTGATGCTCTTCTTGTTGAGCTCCTAGGATGTCACAAGCTGTGGATTCAGGCGCCCTGTTTTTACATCTCCCTGAAAATCTCAGGTTTTGGATTCAAATGCACTGAATGTAGACCTCCTGGAATGCCTCAGGGTGTAGAGTCAGATATCCTGATGGTATGTCACCTGCTAGGTTTCAGGCTGTAGTGTTAGATGCCCAGGGTGTAGATAACCTCGGATGCCTCAGGTTCTGGAGTCAGATGCCCTGACTGTAGACATCCTGGGATTCTTCTGGCTTTGGAGTCAGTTATCCTGAGTGTAGATCTCCTTGGATGTCACAGGCTGTGGAGTCAGATGACCTGAGTGTGGAACTACTGGGATGTCTCAGAGTGTGGAGTCAGTTGCCGAGAGTGCAGTACCCCTGGTATGTTTCTTGCTGTGTAGATAGATGCCCTGAGGGTAGAACTTCTGGGATGTCTCCTCTGTGTAGTCAAATGCCCTGAGTTCATATCTGCTCACATGTCTCAGGCTGTGGAGACAGATGCCCAGAGTGTAGATCTACTGGGAGGCCTCAGGCTGTGGATTCAGATGCCTGCTGATCAGAAATCTTGGGTTATCCCAGGCTGTATAGTCAGATGCCCTATATGTAGGTCTCCTAGCATGTCTCAGGCTGTGGTGATAGATGCTCTGAGTGTAGATCTACTGGGAGGCCTCAGGCTGTGGATTCAGATTTCTGTAGATCAGAAAACTTGGATTATCACAGGTTGTAGAGTCAGATGCCTTGAGTGTAGAACTCCTGTATATCCAAGGCTGTATAGTCTGATGCCCTGTATTTAGAACTCCTAGTAGGTCTCAGGCTGTGGTGTCATAGGCCCTGAGTTTAGATCAGATGCCCTGAGAATAGAAACCTGGGACATCACAGGCTGTAGAGTCAGATGCCCTGAGTGTAGATCTCTTGAGATGCCTCAGGATGTGGAGTCAGACATCCTGAGTATAGATCTCCTTGGGTGCCTCAGGATGTGGAGTCAGACATCCTGAGTGTAGATCTCCTGGTATGTCTAATTATGTGGTGTCAATTATCCTGAGTGTAGATTTCCAGGCAGGTCACGTGCTGTAAGGTCAAATGCCCTGAGTGTAGATCTCCTGGGATGTCTAAGGATGTGTTGTGTATTATCCTGAGTGAGGATCTACAGTAATGTCTCATACTGTTTAGTTAAATGCCATGATTGTAGATCTCTTTGGATGCCACACACTCTTGAGTCAGATGCTCTGATTTTAGACCTCTTTTGATGCCTCAGTCTCTGGAGTTGGAAGCCCATATTGTAGATCTCCCGAGATATGTCAGGCTGTGAAGTTAAATGCCCTGAGTGTTGAACTCCTGGGAGTGTCCAAGGGTTTGGAATCAGAAATCCTTGAGTGTAGAACTCCTGGTATATTAAAGGTTGTGGATTCAGTTGCCCTGTATGTAGATCTCCTCAGATGACTCAGGCCATGAAATCTGATACCCATAATGTAAATCTCCAGGGATGTCTCAACATGAGAAGTTGGATGCCCACAGTGTAGTTCTCCTGGGATATCTCAGGCTGTGGAGCAAGTTGATCTGAGCATAGATCTCTTCATATGAATCCAGCTATGAAATCAGATTCCCTGAGTTTTGAAGACCTGAGATTTCTCAGTCTGTGGAGTCAGAAGCCCGTATGTAGACCTCCTGGGATGTCCCATGCTTTGGAGGCAGATGCCCTGAGTGTAGATCATCTGGGATGTCTCAGGCTGCGGATTCAGATCCTGGAGATTAGAAATCCTGGGATATCTCAGGCTGTAGATTCAGATGTCTTGAGTGTAGATATCCTGAGAAGTCTCACAATGTAGAATCTGACATCCTGAGTGTAGACCTCCTGGGATGCCTCAGGCTGTACAGTCAGATATCCCTGATGGTAGGTCACCTGGGAGGTTTCAGCCTATAGTCTTCCATGACCAGGGTGTAGATCACCTCGGATCCCTCAGGTTCTGGAGTCAGATTCCCTGACTGTAGAAATCCTGGGATTCTTCTGGCAGTGGAGTCAGTTACCCTGAGTGTAGTTCTCCTTGGATGTCATAGGCTGTGGAGTCAGATGCCCTGAGTTTAGATTTCCACAGATATCACAGGACGTGGAGTCAGATGACCTGAGTGTGGAACTACTGGTATATCTCAGACTGTTGAGTCAGAGGCCGACAGTGCAGAACTCCTGGTATATTTCTGGCTGTGTAGACAGATGCCATAAGGGTAGAATTCTTGGATGTCTCCTGCTGTGTTGTCAAATGCCCTGAGTTCAGATTTCCTCGCATGTCTCAGGCTGTGGTATCATATTCCTGCAGTGTAGATCTCCTTGGATATCTCAAGATGAGAAGTGTATACCTACAATGTAGATCTCCTGTTATATCTCTGGCTGGGTAGTAAGATGCCCTGAATATGATCTCCCAGATGTCTATGTCTATGGATTCAGATATTCTGAGTGTAGGTCTACTGGAATGTCTTAGGCTATGTAGTCAGATGCCCTGAATATAGAACTCCTGACTTGCCTTTGTATGAGGAGTTAGACCATCTGAGTTTAGGTCACCTGGATGTCTCAGTGTGCAGAGTCAGAGGGCTGTATTTAGAACTCCTGGTATGTCTCTATCTGAGGAGTCAGATGCCCAGAGTGTAGATCTTGAGGGATGTCTCAAGCTCTGGATTCAGATGCCCAGAGAGTAGAAATCCTATGATATCATTGGCTGTGGAGTTAGATGCCCTGAGTGTAGATCTCCTGAGATGCCTAAGGATGTGGAGTCAGATGTTCTGAGTGTAGAACTGCTGGGATGTCTAAGGATGTGGTGTCAATTATCCTGAGTGTAGATCTCCAGGAATGTCTCATTATTTGGAGTCAAATGCCCTAATTGTAGATCTCGTGTAATGCCACAGGCTCTGGAGTCAAAAGCCCTGATTTTGTATCTCCTTTGATTCCTCAGTCTCAGGAGTTGGAAGCCCTTAGTCTAGATCTCCATAGATATGTCAGGATGTGAAGTCAAATGCCCTGAATGTTCAACTCCTGGGAGTGTCTCAGGCTGTGGAATCAGATGCCTTGAATAGGAACTCCTGGTATATCCAAGGCTGTGGATTCAGATGCCCTGTATGTAGATCTCCTAGCCTGTCTTAGGCTGTGGTGCCATATCCCCTGAGCATAGGACTCCTGTTTCGCCTCTGACTGTGGAGTCTGATATCCTGAGTTTAGATCTCTTGAGATGTCTCAGGATGTAGGGTCAGATGCCTTGAGTGTTATTTCCTAGGAAGTATCAGGATGTGGAGTCATATGCCCTGAGGGTTGAAATCCAGGAACGACTAAGTGTGTGGAGTCAGTTGCCCTGACTGGATCTCGTGGGATTCCTCAGGCTGTGGAGTAAGTTACCCTGAATGTAGATCTCATCGGATGTCACAGGCTGTGGAGTCAGTTGCCCTGGGTGTAGATCTTCACAGATATCTCAGGATGTGGAGTCAGATGACCTTAGTGTGGAACTACTGCTATTCCTCAGTCTGTGAAGCCAGAAGCCCTGATGGAAGATCTCTTGTGATGCCACAGGCTGTAGAGTCAGATGCCCTAAGTGTAGATCTCCAGAGATGCCTAAGGATGAGGAGTCAGATATCCTGAGTGTAGATCTCCTTGGATGTGTAAGGACGTGGTGTCAAATGGGAGATCTCAGGCTGTGGTGTCAAATATCCAGAGTGTAGATTACCAGGCCTGTTTCAGTCTGTAGAGTCAGATGCCCTGATTGTCCATCTCCTGGGATTCCCCATGCTCTGGAGTCATATGCATTGATTTTGGTTCTCTGGCGATGCCTCAGTCTCTAGAGTTGGAAGCCCGTAGTATAGATCTCCTGAGATTTGTCAGTCTGTGAATTTCAAATGCCCAGATTATTCCTCTCCTGGGAGTGTCTCAGCCTGTGGGGTCAGATGCCTTGATTTAGAACTCCTTGTATATTCTCCCTGAATATCTCAGGTTTTGGATTCAAATGCACTGAGTGTAGACCTCCTGGGATGCCTCAGGGTGTAGAGTCAGATATCCACCCCCACTGGAGTCTGATGCCCTGATTTTAGATCTCTTTTGATGCCTCAGTCTATGGAGTTGGTATCCTTTATTGTAGATCTCCAGAGTTATGTCTGGCTATGAATTCAAATGCCCTGAGTGTTGAACACCTGGGAGTGTCTCAGGCAGTGGATTCAGATGCCATGATTGTAGAACTGCTTGTATATTAAAGGCTGTTGAGTCAGATGTTCTCTATCGATATCTCCTCGGGTGACTCAGGCTGTGAAATAAGATTCCCGTAGCATAGATCTCCAGTGATGTCTTAAGAGGAGAAATTTGATGACCACAGTGTAGATCTCCTGGTATATCTCAGGCTGTGGAGTAAGTTGCCCTGAGTATAGATCACTTCGTATGTCTCCGACTATGAAATCAGATTCCCTGAGTTCTGAAAACCTGAGATGTCACAGTCTGTGGAGTCAGATGCCCTGTGTGTAGACCTCCTGGGATGTCTCAGGCTGTGCAGACAGATGCCCTGAATGTAGGTCTACTGGGATGCCTCAGGCTGTGGAGTCTGATGCTCTTCTTGTAGAACTCCTTCGTTGTCACAAGCTGTGGATTCAGATGCCCGGTTTGTACATCTCCTGGGATGTCTCAGGTTTTGGATTCAGATGCACTGAATGTAGACCTCCTGGGATGTCTCAGGCTGTGTAGACAGATGCCCTGAATGTTGGTCTACTGGCATGCCTCAGGATGTGGATTCAGATGCCCGGTTTGTACATCTCCTGGGATGTCTCAGGTTTTGGATTCAGATTCACTGAATGTAGACATCCTGGGATGCCTCAGTCTGTAGAGTCAGATATCCTGATGGTATGTCACCTGGAAGGTTTCAGGCTATAGTGTTAGATGAGCAAGGTGTAGATCACCTCGGATGCCTCAGATTCGAGAGTAAGATTCCCTGACTGTAGATATCCTAGGATTCTATTGGCTGTGGAGTCAGTTACCCTGAGAGTAGATCTCCTTGGATGTCACAGGCTGTGGAGTCAAAAGCCCTGAGTTTAGGTCTTCACAGATATCTCAGTTTGTGGAGTCAGATGACCTGAGTGTGGAACTACAGGAATGTCACATACTCTGGAGTCAGATGTCGAGTTTGCAGAAGCCCTGGTATGTTTCTGGTTGTGTAGACAGATGCCCTGAGGGTAGATCTCCTGAGATGTCTCCTGCTGTATTAGGCAAATGCCCTGAGTTCATACCTCCTCACATGTCTAAGGCTGAGAAATCAGATTCTTGTAGTGTAGATCTCCTTGGATTTCTCAAGATGAGTAGTTGGATGCCCACAATGTAGATCTCCTGGTATATCTCAGGCTGTGGAGTAAGCCGCCTTGAATGTAGATCTCCCAGATCTCTGTGGCTGTGGAATCAGATGTTCTGAGTGTAGGTCTACCGGAATGTCTTAGTCTGTGTACTCAGATGCCCTGAGGTAGAACTTCTGACTTGCCTTTGTATGAGGAGTCAGATGATCTGAGTTTAGGTCATTTGGGATGTCTCAGTCTGAGGAGTCAGAGGTCTGTACGTAGAACCCCTGGGATATCTCTGTCTGAGGAGTCAGATGCCCAGAGTGTAGATCACCAGGCATGTCTCATGCTGTAGAGTCAAATACCCTATGAGTAGATCTCCTGGGATGTCTCAGGGTGTGTTCAGATGCCCTGAGTATAGAAATACTGAGATATCGCAAGTTGTAGAGTAAGATGCCCTGAGTGTAGATCTCCTGAGATGCCTCAGGATGTGGATTCAGACGTCCTGAGTGTAGTTCTCCTGGGATGTCTAAGGCTGTGTTGTCAATTATCCTGTGTGTAGATTTCCAGGCAGGTCACATGCTTTAGGGTCAAATGCCCTGAGTGTAGATCTCCTGCGGTGTCTCAGGATGAGGTGTTAGACATTCTGCGTGTAGATCTCCTGGGATGTCTCAGGATGTGGTGTGTATTATCCTGAGTGAGGATCTACACTAATGTCTCATACTGCACAGTCAAATGCCATGATTGTAGATCTCCTTGGATGCCACACACTCTTGAGTCAGATGCCCTAATTTTAGACCTCTTTTGATGCCTCAGTCTCTGGAGTTGGAAGCCCATATTGTAGATCTCCCGAGATATGTCAGGCTGTGAAGTTAAATGCCCTGAGTGTTGAACTGCTGGGAGTGTCCAAGGGTGTGGAGACAGATGCCTTGAGTGTAGAATACCTGACTTGCCTTTGTATGAGGAGTTAGACAATCTGAGTTTAGGTCACCTGGATGTCTCAGTGTGCAGAGTCAGAGGCCTGTATTTAGAACTCCTGGTATGTCTCTATCTGAGGAGTCAGTTGCCCAGAGTGTATATCTCATGGGATGTCTCAAGCTGTGGATTCAGATGCCCAGAGAGTAGAAATCCTGGGATATCACTGGCTGTGGATATAGATGCCCTGAGTGTAAATCTCCTGAGATGCCTCAGGATGTGGAATCAGATGTTTTGAGTGTTGAACGCCTGGGATGTCTAAGGATTTGGTATCAATTATCCTGAGTGTAGATCTCCAGGAATGTATCATAATTTGGAGTCAAATGCCTTGATTGTAGATCTCCTGTGATGCCACATGCTCTGGTGTCAGATGCCCTGATTATATATCTCCTTTGATGCCTTAGTCTCTGGAGTTGGAAGCCATTAGTGTAGATCTCCAGAGATATGTCAGTCTGTGAAGTCAAATGCCCTGAGTATTCAAGTCCTGGGAGTGTCTCAAGGTGTGGAGTCAGATGCCTTGAGTTAGAACTCCTGGAATATCCAAGGCTGTATAGTCAGATGCCCTGTATGTAGATCTCCTAGCATGTCTCAGGCTGAAGTGTCATAGGCCCTGAGTATAGGACTCCTGCTTCACCACTGGCTGTGGATTCAGAAATCCTGAGTGTAGATCTCCTGAGATTTCTCACGCTGTACGGTCAGATGACTTGAGTGTGATTTCCTAGGAAGTCTCAAGATGTGGAGTCAGATACCCTGAATGTAGAAATCCTTGAATGACTCAGGGTGTGGAGTCAGTTGCCCTGACTGATTCTCATGGGATTCCTCCGGTTTTTGGAGTAAGTTACCCTGAATGTAGATCTGCTTGGATGTCACAGGCTGTGGAGTCAGATACCCTTAGTGTAGATCTTCACAGACATATCAGGATGTGGAGACAGATGACCTGAGTGTGGAAGTACTGCTATTTCTCAGGCTGCAGAGTCAGAAGCCCTGATGGTAGATCTCCTGTGATGCCACAGACTGTGGAGTCTGATGCTCTTCTTGTTGAACACCTAGGATGTCACAAGCTGTGGATTCAAATGCTCTGTTTGTACATCTCCCGGAATGTCTCAAGTTTTGATTTCAGATGCACTTACTGTAGTCCTCCTGGGATGCCTTAAGGTGTAGAGTCAGATATCCTGATGGTAGGTCACCTGGGAGGTTTCAGGCTGTAGTGTTGGTTGATCACGGTGTAGATTACCTCGGATGCCTCAGGTTCTAGAATCAGATGACCTGACTGTAGACATCCTGTTATTCCACTGACTTAGGTGTCAGTTACCCTGAGTGCAGACCTCCTTGGATGTCACAGGCTGTGGAGTCAGATGCCCTGAGTTTTGATTGCCACAGATATCTCAGGATGTGGAGTCAGATGACCTGACTGTAGATCTTCTTGGATGTCTCAGGCTGTGGATTCAGATGCCCTGAGTTAGATCACCTGGGATGTCCCAGCCTGTGGAGTCAGATGCCTTGAGTGTAGATCTCCTGAGATGCTTTTGGATGTGGAAGGAGATGTCCTGGCTGTCAAATATCCTGAGTGTGGATCTGCAGACATGTCTCAGGCTGTAGGATCAGATGAGTGTAGATCTCTTGGGATGCCTCACGCTCTGTAGTCAGATACCCTGAGGGTAGATCTCCTCAGATGTCACATGTTGTGGAGTCAGATTTCCTGAGTGTAAGTGTCTTATTATGTCTCAGGCAGAGCAGACAGATACCCTGAGTGTAGATCTCCTGGGATGTCTCAAGTTGTGTAGTTAGAGGCCTTGAGCGTAGATCACATGGGATCTTTCAGCATTTGGAGTCAGATGCCCTGAGTGTAGAACTCCTGGAATGTCTCAGTCTGTTGACTAAGATTCTTTGCTCTCAGGCTGTATAATCAGATGATCTGAATGTAGACCTCCTGGGATGCCTCAGGCTTTAGAGTCAGATATCCTCTCCGTAGATCTCCTGGGATGTCTATGGCTGTACAGTCAGATGCCCTGACTGTAGATCTCCTGGGATGTCTCAGGCTGTGGGGTCTGATGTCCTGAGTGTAGATCTCCTTGGTTGTCTCAGGCAGTGGAATCAGTTGCCCTGAGTGTAGATATCCTCGGATGTCCCATAGTTTGGACTCAGATTTCCAGAGTGTAGACATGCTGGATTTTCTCAGGCTATGAAGACAGATGTCCTGAAAGTAAATCTCCTTGGATGTCTCAGTCTGTGGCGTCATATGCCCTTAGTGTAGAACTCCTGAGATTCCTTAGGCTGCAGAGTCGGATATCCTGAGTATAGATCTCCTGGAATGTCTCAGACTGTAGAGTCAGATATAATGATTGTAGAGCTCCAGGGATGTCTCACACTGTTGAGTCAGATGCCCTATCTGTAGATCTCATCGGACATCTCTGTCCTATGAGTCCGATGCCCAGAGTGTAGATCTCCTGGTATGTCTCAGGCTAAGGTGTTAGTTGTCCTGAACGTAAATCTCCTGGATGTCTCAGTCTGTGGATTCAGATGCCCTTAGTGTAGATGCTGGTATGTCTCAGGATGTGGATTCTGATGTCCTGAGTTTAGAAATACTGGGATGTCTCAGACAGTATACTCTGATGCAATCAGTGTAGATCTCCTTACATGCCTAAGGATGTGGAGTCAGATGCCCTGAATGTAGATCTCCTGTTATGTCTCACACTGTGGAGTCAGATGCTCTGATTGTAGATCCCCTGGGAAGTCTGAGTATAGATCTCCTGAGAAGTTTTAGGCTATGGAGTCTGACTCTCTGAGTGTTGATCTCATTGGATAGCTCAGGCTGTGGAGTCAGATCCCCTAAATGTAGATTTCATGGTATGTCTCAAGGAAGTGTATCAGATATCCTTAATGTAGATCTCCTGGTATGTCTCAAGCTTTCGTGTCAGATGTCCTGAAAGTAAACCTCCTGGGATGTCAAACACTGTGGAGTCATATGCCTGAGTGTTGAACTTCAGGGGTACCTCAGACTGTGGAGTCAGATGCCCTTACTCTAGATCTCCTGGGATGTCTCAGGCTGTGGAGTCAGATATACTGAGTGTAGATCTCCTGGGATTTCTCAAACTGTAGAGTCCTTTGTCCTAAGTTTAGATCTCCTAGGATATCTCAGTATGTGGCATGAGAAGCCCTGAGTGTAGAACACATGGAATGTCTCAGAATGTGGAGTCAGATGACCTGAGTGTAGATCTCCTCGGATGCCTCAGGCTTTCGAGTCAGATGCACTCAGTGTAGATCTCCTTGGATATCTTAGGATGTGGAGTCAGATGTCCTGATTATATAACTCCCAGGATATCTCAGGCTTTTGAATCAGATGCCCTGAGTGTAGAACTCCTGGGATGACTCAGGCAGCGGAGCAAAATGCCCTTAATGAAGAACTACTGGGATGTCACTGAGGTAGGATTCAGATACCCTGAGTGTTGATCTCCTCACATATCTTAGTTTGATGAGTGAGATGCCCCGAGTGTAGATTTCCTCAGATGTCTCTGGCTGTGGACTCTAGTGCCCAGATTGTAGATCTACTGGGATGACTCAGGATTGGGGGTTAGATGAACCATGTTTAGATCTCTTGGGATGTCCCAGGCTGTGGACTCATATGCCTTTAGTTTCCTCAGTCTGTGTAGTGAGATGCCCTGAGTTTAGATCTCCTGGGGTCTAAGGCTGTATAGTCAGAAGCCTAAGTGTAGATCTCCTTGGATTTCTCAGGATGTGAGTTTAGAAGTCCTGAGTGTAGAAATCCTGGGATGTCTCAGGTAGTAGAATCAGATGCCATGAGTGTAGATCATCTTAGACGCCTCAGGATGGGGAGACTGATTCCCTGAGTGTAGATCTCCTTCGAACTCTTACACTGTGGAGTCAGATGCCCTGAGTGTAGATCCCCTGGTATTCCTGTACATCGATCTCCTGAGATGTCTCATTCTGTAGAGTCAGATGCCCTAAGTGCAGATCTCATTGGATGTTTCAGGCAGTAGTGTCAGTCATCCTGATGTAGATGTCCAGGGATGTCTCAGATTGTAGAATTATCATCTCAGATGTCTCATACTGTGGAGTCATATGCCCTTAGTGTAGATATCCTCAGATGTCTCAGTATAGTCAGTCACATTCCCTGAGTGTAGATCTCCTCAGGTGTCTCAGGATATGGAGTCTGCTGACCACATTGTAGATCACCTGGGATGTCTCAGGTTGTGGAGTCAGATGCCCTGAGTGTACAACTCCTGGGTGCCTCAGGCTTTGAAGTCAGATGTCCTACATGTAGATCTCCTCAGATGTCTTGGTGTGTGGAGTCTGATGTCCAGATGGTGGATCTCCTGAGATGTCTCAGGATGTGGCGTCAGATGCCCAGAGTGTAGATCTCCTTGAGGCCTCAGGCTTCTGGGTCACGTGCCCTAGGTGTAGATCTCCTCAGATGTCTCAGTGTGTGGAGTCAGATGCCCTGAGTTTAGATATCCTGGGATGTCTCAGGCTGTGGTGTCAGATGCCCTGAGTGTAAATCTCCTGTGAGTACTCAGGCTGTGGAGTAGGATGCACTGAGTGTAGATCTACTTTGATATCTTAATTTGTGGAGTCAGATGCCCTATAGGTAGATCTACAGGGATGCCTCAGGCTGTAGAGTCAGATATCCTGACAGTAGATCTCCTGGGATGTCTTAGGCTGTAGAGTCAGATTTCCAGGATGTAGACTCTCTGGAATGCCTCAGGATGTGGAGACAGACACCCTGAGTTTAGATCTCCTGGGATGTCACAGCATGTGGAGTCAGGTGCCCTGAGTATAGAAATACTGGGATGTCTCAGGCTGCTGAGTCAGATGCCCAGAGTTTAGATCTCCTGAATTCCCTCAAGCTGTGGAGTCAGATGCCCTGATAGTAGAAATCCAGGGATGTCTCAGGATTTGGAGACAGATGCCCAGAATGTAGATCTCCAGGAATGTCTCTTCATGTGGTGTCATATGTCCTGAGTGTAGAACTCCTGGGTTGTCTCATTCTGTGTTGTCAGATATTCTGAGTGTTTATCCCCTGGGAAGTCTGAGTATAAGTTTCCTGAGATGTCACTCACTATGGAATCAGATGCCCCGAGTGTTCATCTTCTTGGATGTCTCAGGTTGTGGAGTCAGATGGCATGAAAGTCGATTTCCTGGGATATCTTGAGGCTTTGGAGTCAGATGTCCTGAATGAAAACCTCCTGGGATGTATCAGGCTTTCGAATCAGATGGCCTGAATGTAAACCTCCTGGGATGTATCAGGATGGGTGGTCATATACCAGGATTGTTGAACTCCAGTGATGCCTGAGAATATGGAGTCAGATGACTTGAGTGTAGATCTCCTAGGATGTCTCAGGCTGTGGAGTCTTATGCCCTGAGTTTAGACAGTCTGGGATATCTCAGGCAGAGGACCAGATACCCTGAGTATCGATATCCTCTGATGACTCAGTCTAATGAGTCAGATGCCCTGAGTGTAGATCTCCTTAGATGCCTCAGGATGTGGAGTCAGATGCATGATGTCTAGATCTCCTGTGATGTCTCAGTCAGTGCAGTCAGATGCCCTGAATGTAGATCTCCTGAGATGACTCAGGCTGTGGAGTCAGATATCCTGACTGTAGATCTCCTGGGAAGCCTCAGGATGTGGAGTCACATGCCCTGAATGTAGATCTCCTAGGATGTCTCAGCATGTGGTGTCACATGCCCTGAGTGTAGATCTCCTAGGATGTCTCAGGCTTTTGACACAGATGCCCTGATTGTAGATCTCCTGGGATAAATTAGGTTGTGGAGCCACATGCCCTGATTGTAGATCTCATGGGATGTCTCAGACTGTGGAGTCATATGCCCTTAGTGAAGAACTCATGGGGATGCCTCAGGCTGCAGAGTCAATTATCCTGAGAGTATATCTCAAGGGATTTCTAAAAGTGTAGAGTAAGATGCCCTGAGTGTAGAAGTTCTCACATGTGTCAGTCTGATGAGTCAGATGCACTGAGAGTAGATGTCCTGGGATGTCTCAGGATGTGGAGTCAGAAGCCCTGAGTGTAAAATTACAATGATGTCTCAGACTGTGGAGTCAGATACACTAAGTGTAGATCTCCTGGGAAGTCTCAAGCTTTTGAGTCAGATGCCCTGAGTGTAGATATCCTCAGATGTCTCAGGCTGTGTAGTCAGATGCCTTGATTGTTGATCTCCAGGGATGTCTCAGGATGTGGAGTCAGGTGCCCTGGATGTAGCTCTTCTGTGAAGTCCAAATCTGTCGACACATATGTCTTGACATTTGAACTCATGTGATGCCTCAGGTTGTGGAGTAAAACACCCAGAGTGTAGATCTTCTGGATTGTCTCAGGCTGTAGAGTTAGAAGCCATGAGAGTTGACCTCATGTGATCTCTCAGGCTGTGAGGACACATGCCCTAAGTGTAGAAATCCTGGGATGTCTCAGTCAGTAGAGTAAGATGCCATGAGTGTAGATCTCCTTAGATGCTCAGGACGTTGATTCAGATGTCCTGAGTGTAGATCTCCTGGGATGTCTCAGGCTGTGGAATCAGATGCCGGGAGATTAGAACTTCTGGGATTCCTCAGGTTTGCTCAGGCTGTGGAGTTAGTTGCCCTGACTGTAGATATTCTCGGATGTCTCAGGCTATGGATTCAAATGCCCTTAGTTTAAATCTCCTGGGATATCTCAGGATGAGGAGACATATGTCCTGAGTGTAATCTCCTTGTATGTCTCAGCATGTGGAGTCAGATGCCCTGAGGATAGAACTCATGGAAAGTGTCAGATTGTGCACTCAGACACCCTTGGTGTAAATCTCCTGGGATGACTCAGGCAGTGGAGTCAGACATCCTGAGTGTAGATATCCTTGGATGTCTCAGGCTGGGGAGCAAGATGCCATGAGTGTAGAAATCCTGGGATGTGTCAGGATGTGGAGACACTGAGTATAGATCTCCTGAAATGCCTCAGCAGGTGGAGTCTGTTGCTCTGAGTGTAGATATCCTGGGTTGCCTCATTCTGTGGAGTCAGATATCATGAGAGTAGATCTACAGGGTTGCCTAAGGCTGTAGAGTCAGATATCATGGGTGTACCTCCCTTGAGATATCTCAGGCTACGGAGTCAGATGCCCTGAGAGTAGATCTCCTAGGATGTCTCAGGCTGTGGATTCAGATGTCCTAGGTGTATATATCCTGGGATGCCTCAGGCTGTGGAGTCAGATGCCCTGAGTGTAGCTCTCCTTGGATGTCTCAGCATGTAGTGTCAGATGCCCTGAGTGTAAATATCCTGTGAGTACGAAGGCTGTGAAAACAGATTCCCTGAGTGTAGATTTACTGTGATGTCTCCATCGGTTGAGTCAGATGCCCTGAATGTAGATCTCCTGGGATGCCTCCGGCAGTAGAGTCAAATATCCTGACATTAGATTTCCTGAGCTGTATCTGTCTGTAGAGTATGATACCCAGGTTGGAGATATCATGGGATGCCTCAGTATGTGGAGTTTCAAGCCCTGAGTGTAGATCTCCAGGATGTCTCAGCATGTGGAGTCAGATACCCTGATTGTAGAAATCCTGTGATGTCTCTGGCTGTGGAGAAAGATGTCCTGTGTGTTGAACACCCAGGATTTCTCAGGCTGTAGAGTCAGATGCCCTGAGTGGACATCTTCTTGGACATCTCAGGATGTGAAGTCAGATGCCCTGAATGTAGATCTCCTGGGATATCTCAATGATTTGGAGACAGAAGTCCTGAGTGTAGATCTCCTGGGATGTTCAGGCTTTTCAGTCAAATGCCCTGAGTATAGAACTCCTGGAATGATTCAGGCTGTGGAGTCAGATGCCCTGAGTGTAGAATTCGGGTATGTCTCTGGCAGTGGATTCCGATTGCATGAGTGCCTATCTCCTCAGATGTCTCAGTCTGATGAGTCAGAGGCCCTGAGTTCAGATATACTAAGATGTCTCAGGCTGTGGATACAGAAGCCCTGAATTTAGATCTCCTGGGATATCTCAGGATGTGGAGTCATATGTACAGGGTGTAATCTCCTGGGATGTCTCAGCATATGGAGTCAGATGCCCTGAGTATGGAACTCCTGGAAATTGTCAGATTGTGCACTCAGGTGACTTGGGTGTAAATCTCCTATGATGTCATAGGCAGTGGAGTCAGATGCCCTGAGTGTAGATATCCTCGGAAGTATCAGGCTGGGGAATCAGGTGTCATGAGTGTAGAAATCACCTGAGATGCCTCAGCACATTGAATCAGATGCCCTGAGTGTAGAGATCCTTGACTGGCACATGCGGTTGAGTCTTATATCCTGCTAGTAGATCTCCCGGGATGCCTATGGCTGTAGAGTCAGATATCATGAGTGTAGCTCTCCTGAGATGTCTCAGGCTACGGAGTCAGATGCCTTTAGATTAGATCGCCTAGGATGTCTCAGGCTGTGGAGTCAGATGCCCTGAGTGTATATATCCAGGGATGTCTCAGGTTGGGGAGTCAGATGCCTAAGTGTAGAAATCTTGGATGTCTCAGTATGTGTAGTCAGGTGCCCTAAGGGTAGATCTCCTGGGATGCCTCAGGCTATAGTGTCAATCTTCCTGACAGTAGATCTCCTTGGTTGTCTCTGGCTGTAGAGTAAGATACCCAGGTTGTAGATCTCCTGGGATTCCTCTGGAAGTGGAGTCACATGCCATGATTGTAGATATCCTGGATGTCTCAGCATGTGGAGTTCGAAGCCTTGAATGTAGAAATCTTGGTACGTCTCAGGCTGTGGAGTCACATGCCCTGAGTGCAGATCTGCTGGGAGTTCTCAGTGTGTGGAGTCTGAAGCCTTGAGTAATAACTCCTGGGTTTCCACAGGCTGTGAAGTCAGGTGCCCTGAGTATAGATCTTCTCGTATGTCTCAGGCTGTGCAGTCAGATGATTTAAGTTTAGATCCTCTGGAATGCCTCCGGCTGTAGAGTCATATATTCTGTTGGTAGATATCCTGGGATGTCTCAGGCTATAGAGTCAGATGCTCAGGAAGTATATCTTCTCAAATGTCTCAAGCTGTGGAATCAGATGGCCTGAGTGTAGATGTCCTTGGATGTCTCAGTCTGATGAGTCAGATGACCAGAGTGTACATATCCTGGGTTGTCTGAGGACATGGAGTCAGATGCCCTGAGTGTAGATCTCCTGGAATGTCTCTGGCTGTGGAGTCATATTCCCTTAGTGTAGAACTCATGGGATTCCTCAGGGTGTGGTGTCAGATATACTGAGTGTAGATCTCCAGGGATGTCTCAGGCTGTTGAGTCAGATGCCTACTGTTTAGTTCTCCTCAGATGTCTCTGGCTGTGGATTCAGATGACATAAGTTTAGATCTTCTGGATTGCCTCCAGCTGAAGAGTAATATATCCTGTTGGTAGATCTCCTGGGATGTCTCAGGCTGTAGAGTCAGAAGCCCAGAAAGTAGATCTTCTCAGATGTCTCAGGCTGTGGAGTCATATGGCCTGAGTGTAGATCTCCTGGGATGTCTCAGGGTTGGTGTCAGATGCGCTAAGTTTAGAAATCCTTGGATGTCTCAGGCTGTGGAATCAGATGTCCTGAGTGTAGTTCTCCTGGGATATCTCAGGCAGTGAAGTCAGATATCCTGACTGTCTATCTCCAGGGATGTCTCAGACTGTACAGTAATATGTCCTAAGTGTAGATCTCCTAGGTATCTCAGATATGGCTTCAGATGACATGAGTGTAGAACTCCTGGGATGTGTCAGGATCTGGAGTCAGATGCCCTGAGTGTAGAACTCCTGGGATGCCCCAGGCTTTTGTGTCAGATGTCCTGAGTGTAGATGGAGTCAGATGTCCTGAAAGTTAAACTCCTAATATATCTCAGGGTGTGGAGTCATATGCCCTTACTGCAGATCTCCTCGGATATCTTACTATGATCAGTCAGATGCCCTGAGTGTAGATGTCCTGAGATGTCTCAGGCTTTCGAGTCAGATGTCCTGAAAGTAAACATCCTGGGATGTCTCAGTGTGGAGTCGTATGCCCTGAGTATTGAACTCCATGGGTACCTCAGGCTGTGGAGTCAGATGCCCTGAGTGTAGTTCTCCTAGGATGTCCCAGGCAGTGGGGTCATATGCCCTAAGTGTCAAACTCCTGGAATGTCTCAGGCTTCTGATTCAGATGCCCTGAGTGTAGAACTGCTGAGATGTCTCAGGCTGTGGAATCAGATTCCCTTAGTTTAGATCTCCTGGAATATCTCTGGTTGTGGAGTCAAATGCCCTGAGTATAGATATCCTGGTATGTCTCAAGATTTGGAATCAGATGACCTGAGTTAGATATCCTTGTATGTCTTAGGCTGTGGAGTCAAATGCCTTGAGTGTAGATATCTTGGGATGTGTCAGGATATGGAGTCAGTATCCCTGGGTGTACATCTAATGAGATGCCTCAGCATGAGGGGTCAGATGCCCTGAATATAGATATCCTGGGATGCCTCAGGCTGTGGAGTCAGATGCCCTGAATGTAGATCTCCAAGGATGACCTTAGGCTGTGGAGTCAGATGTCCTGAGAATAGATCTCTTGGCATGTTTCTGGCTATGGAGTCAGATGTTCTGAAAGTAAATCTTGTGCGATGTCTCAGGCTGTGGAGTTATACGTCCTTAGTGTAGAACTCCAGGTATGCTTCAGTCTTCGGAGTCAGATATCCTGAGAGTAGATCTCCACTGATGTCTCAGATTGTAGAGTCAGATATCCTGATTGTAGACCCGAAGGGATGTCTCAAAGTGTAGAATCAGATGACCTGAGTGTAGATGTCCTCGGATGCGTGAGTATGATGAGTCAGATGATCTGAGTGTAGATTTCCTGGGATGCCTCATGCTGTATAGTCAGATATCCTGATTGTAGCTCTCCTCGGATGCCTCAGTATTTGGACTAAAGTGCCCTAAGACTAGATAACCACAGATGACACAGGCTGTGGAGTTAGATGCCCTGAGTGTATATCTCCTTGGATGTCTCAGGCTGTAGAGTGAGATGCACTGGTTGTAAATCTCATGGGATGCCTCAGTATGTGGAGTCAGATGCCCTGAGTGTAGAAATTCTGGAATGTCTCATCATGTGGAGTCAGATACCCTGAGTGTAGATCTCCAGGGATGTCTCAGGCTATGTAGTCATATATCCTGGAAGTAAATATCCTGGGATATCTCAGGCTGTAGAGTCATATGCCCTTAGAGTAGAACTCCTGGGATGCCTCTGGCTGTTTTGTCAGATATCATGAATGTAGATCTTGAACGATGTCTCATACTATTGAATCAGATATCCTGAGTGTACACTTACAAGGATGTCTGAGGCTGTGTGGTCAGATGCCCTGATTGTATAAATCCTGGGATGTCTCAGGATTTGGAGTCAGCTGACCAGAATGTAGATCTTCTGGTATGTCTCACCATGTGGAGTCAGATGCCAAGAGTGTGGAACCCCTGGGATGTCTCATTCTGTGTTGTCAGATACCCTTAGTGTATATACCCTGGGAAGACTAAGTGTAAATATCCTGAACGTTCTAATGCTATGGAGTCAGATTCCTTGAGAGTTGATCTACTTGGATGTTTCAGACTGTGGACTCAGATGCCATGAGTGTAGATCTTCTAGGATGTCCAAAGCTGTTGGGTCACATGCCCTGACTGTAGAACTCATGGGATGTCTCAGGCTTTTCAGTCAGATGCACAGAGTGTAGAACTCCTGGGATGACTCAGGCTGTGGAGTCAGATCCCCTGAGTGTGGAACTGCTGGGATGTATCAGGGAGTGGATTCAGATTCCCTGAGTGTCGATCTCCTCTGATGTCTCAGTCTGATGAGTCAGATGCCCTGAGTTCAGATATGCTAAGATGTCTCAGGCTGTGGAGTCTGATGCCCTAGGTGTAGATATCCTCTGATGAATAAACCTGTGGAGTCTGAAGAGCTGAGTGTATTTCACTTAGGATGTCTTAGGCTGTGTTGTCAAATGCCTGGAGTGTAAATATCCTGTGAATACTCAAGCTGTGGAGACAGAGGCCCTGAGTGTAGATCTTCTGTGCGGACTCAGTCTGTGGAGTCAGATTCCCTGAATATAGATCTCTTGGGAGCCTCAGGATGTTGATCTGATTTCCTGATGGTAGATATACTTGGATGTCTCAGGCTTTAGACTCAGATGCCCAGGTTGTCGATTTACGAGGATGTCTCAGGCTGTGGAATCAGTTGCCCTGATTGTATATCTCCAGGGAAGTCTTGGGATGTGGAGACAAATGCCCTGAGTGTAGGTATCCTGGGATATCTCAGGCTGTGGAGTCAGATGACTTGTGTTTAGAACTGCTGGGATGCCACAGGCTGTGGAGTCAGATGTCCTGAGAGTAGATCTCCTCGGTTGCCACAGGCTGTGGAGTAAGAAGCCCTGAGTGTAGATATCCTTGAATGTCTCAGGTTTTGGACTTAGATATCCTGAGTGTAGATCTCCTGGGATGTCTCAGGCTATGGAGTCTGATGTCCTGAAAGCAAATTCCTGGGATATCTCAGGATGTGGAGTCAGATGTCCTCAATGTAGAAATCCTGTGATGTCTCAGGCAGTGGAGTAAGAAGCCATGAGTGTAGATCTCCTGTGTTATCTCACACTGTGTCGTCAGAAGTCCTGACTGTAGAACTCCTGGAATGTCTCAGGATGTGGAGTCAGATGCCCTGAGTGCAGAACTACTGGGATGCCTCAGGCTATGGAGTCAGTTGTCCTGTAAGTAAATCTTGTATATCTCAGGCTGTGGAGTCAGATGTGCTGACTGCAGATCTTCTCGGATGTCTCTGGCTGTGGAGTCAGAAGCCCTGAGTGTAGATTCCCTGAGAAACCTGAATGTAGATCTCCTGAGATGTCTCAGTCTACGGAGTCCAATGCCCTGAGGGTTGATCTCATTGGATGTCTCAGGCTTTCGGGTTTGATGTCCTGAAAGTAAATCTCTTGGGATGTCTCAGACTGTGGAGTCATGTGCCTGAATATTTAACTCCAGGTATACCTCAGGGTGTGGTGTCAGAGCCCTTTCTGTAGAACTACTAGGATGCCACAGGCTGCAGTGTCATTTATTCTGAGTGTAGATCTCTAGGGTTGATTCAGACTGTAGAGTCATTTGTCCTAAGTGTAGATCTCCTGGTATCTCAGCATATGTTCTCAGAAACCCTGAGTGTAGAACTCCTGGGATGTCTCTGGTTGTGGAGTCAGATGCCCTGAGTGTAGAACTCCTCAGATGTCTCAGTCTGTGGAGTCAGATTCCCTGATTGTGGATCTCCTGAGATGTCTCGTGATGTGGTGTCACATGCCTTGTGTTTAGAACTGCTGGGATTCCTCAGGATGTGCAGTCAGATACTGAGAGTGTAGATCTCCTTGGAGGCCTCAGGCTGCTGAGTCAGATACCCTAGGTGAAGATCTCCTCTGATGTCTCAACCTGTGGAGTCAGATTCCCTAGTGTATTTCTCTTAGGATGTCTTAGGCTGGGGTGTCAGATGCCCTGAGTCTACTTTTCTTAGGATGTTTTAGGCTGTGGTGTCAGATGCCATGACTGTAAATCTCCTGTGAGTACTCAAGCTGTGGAGTCAAAGAGCCTGAGCGTAGATCTTCTGTGATTACTCAGTCTGTGGAGTCAGATCCCCTGAACGTAGATCTCTTGGGATGCCTCAGGCTGTAGTGTCAGATATCCTGATGGTAGATCTCTTTGGATGTCTCATACTTTAGAGTCAGAAGCCCAGGTTGTAGATCTATGGGGATGTCTCAGGCTGTGGAATCAGTTGCCCTAAGTGGACATATCATGGGATGTCTCAGGCTATGGAGTCAGATATCCTGAAAGTAAATCTCCTGGGATGTCTCAGGCTGTGGAGTCATATGACCTAAGTGTAGAACATCTGGGATGCCTTAGGCTGCAGAGTCAGATATTGTGAGTGTAAAGTCAGAATTCCTTAGCATAGACACTCCCTGAGTGTCATTTTCCCTGAGTGTAGATTTCCTGGTATGTCTCAGGCTTTGGAGTCAAAAGCCCTAAGTGTACATCTCCTGAGATGCCTCAGCATGTGGTGTCAGATGTCCTGATTGTAGATTTCCTTGGATGCCTCAGGCTGTGGAGTCAGATATCCAGAGAGTAGATCTCCAGGGAATCCTATGGCTGTAAGAGTCCGATATTGTGAGTGTTAATCACCTGATATTTCACAAGATATGGAGTAAGATTAAATGAATATAGATATCCTAGGATGTCTCAGGTGGTGGACTCAGATGCCCTGGATGAAGATCTCCAAGGATGTCTCAAGGCTGTGGAGTCAGATGTCTTGAAAGTAGATCTCCTGGCATGTCTCAGGCTATGAAGTCAGATGTCCTGCAAGTAAATCTCCTGCGATGTCTCCAGCTGTGGAGTCATATGCCCTTAGTGTAGATCTCCTGGGATGCCACAGGATGCGGAGTCAGATATCCTGAGGGTAGATCTACAGGGATGTCTCAAACTGTAGTGTCAGATGCCCTCACTGTAGATCTCCTCCGATATCTCAGTCTTATGATCTCCTGGGATGTCTCAGGCTATGGAGTCAGTTGACCTGAAAGTAAATATTCTCAGATGTCTCAGGCTGTGGAGTCAGATGCCCTGAGGGTTAATCTTCTTGGATGTCACAGGCTGTTGAGTCAGATGCTGTGAGTGTAGATCTCCTTAGATGTCTCAGTCTGATGGGTGAGTTGCCTTGAGTGTAGATATTCTCAGATGTCTCAGGATTTTGTAGTCAGATGCATTGATTGTAGATCTCCTGTAACATCTCATGATGAGGAGTCAGGGTCCCAGAGTGTAGATCATCTGTGATGTCCAAGGGTGTGGACTCATATGCCTTGAGATTAGAACTCCTAGAATGCTTCAGGGTGTTGAGCAAGATGCCATGAGTGTAGATCTCATGAGATGTCTCCAGCTGTGAGGTCACATGCCCTAAGTGTAGAAATCCTAGGATGTCTCAGGCAGTAGAGTAAGATGCCATGAGTGTTCATCTTCTTGGATGTCTCAGGCTGTGGAGTCAATGACCTGAAAGTAGATTTCCTGGGATATTTCGAGGCTTTGGAGTCAGATGTCCTTAGTGTAGATCTCCTGGGATGTCTCAGGCTTTCAAATCAGATGTCCTGAATGTAAACCTCATGGGATGTCTCAGGATGGGTAGTCATATGCTAGGTGTGTTGAACTCCAGGGATGCCTGAGAATGTGGAGTCAGATGCCCTGAGTTCAGATCTCCTAAGATGTCTCAGGCTGTGGAGTCTGATGCCCTGAGTGTAGAATGACTGGGATGTCTCAGGCAGAGGATTTAGATACCCTGAGTGTCGATCTCTACAGATGACTCAGAATGATGAGTCAAATTCCCTGAGTGTAGATTTTTTATTTGCCTCAGGATGTGGAGTCAGATGCACAGTGTGTAGATCTCCTGTGATGTCTCAGTCTGTGCAGTGAGATGCCCTGAATGTAGATCTCCTAGGATGCCCCAGGCTGTTGACTCAGATGCCCTGATTGTAGATCTACTGGGATAAATTTGGTTATGGAGTCACAGGCCCTGATGGTAGATCTCATGGGATATCTCAGACTGTGGAGTCAGATATGTTAAGTTTACAACTGTTGGGATGTCTCAGACTGTGGAGTAAGATGTGCTGAATGTAGATCTACTGGGATGAATCAGGCTGTGGAGTCAGATGCCCTAAATGTTGATCTCCAGGGATGTTTCATACTGTAGAGTCATATATCCTGAGTGTAGATCTCCTCAGATGTCTCAGGATGTGTTGTCAGATGCCCTTAGTATTGAACTTCTGGGATGTCTAAGTCTGCGGAGTCAGATATCCTGAGTGTAGATATCCATGGAAGTTCCATCTATCCATGGAAGATATCCAGTAGAGACGAATATCCTGAGTGTTGAACTCCCAGGATACCTCAGGCTGTGGAGTCAGATGTCCTTAGTGTAGAACTCCTGGGATGCCTCAGGCTGTGGTGTCAGATTTCCTGAGTGTAGATCTCCAGGGATGTTTCAGACTGTAGAGTCATTGTCTTAAGAGTAGGTCTCCTAGGATATCTCAGGATGTTGCGTCAGATGTCCTGAGTGTAGACCTCCTGGGATGTCTCAGGATGTGGAGTCAGTTGCCCTGAGTGTAGATCCCCTGGGATGTCTCAGGCTCTGGAATCAGATGCCCTGAATGTATATTTCCATGGATGTCTCAGGCTATGGAATCAGATGTCCTGAAAGTAAATGTCCTGCAATGTCTCAGGCTGTGAAGTCATATGCCCTTAGTGAAGTACTCATGGGATGCCTCATTCTGCAGTGTCAGGTATCCTCGGAGTAGATCTCCAGGGATGTCTCAAAGTGTAGAGTAAGATGCCCTGAATGTAGATGTCCTCAGATGTGTCAGTCTGATGAGTCAGATGCAATGAGAGCAGTTGTCTCATTATGTGGACTCATATGCCCTGAGTGTAGATTTCCTGGAATGTCTCAGGCAGTGGATTCAGATGCCCTGAGTGTATTTCTCTGAGGATGACTTAGTCTGTGGTGTCAGATGCCCTGATTGTAAATCTCCTGTGAGTACTCAAGCTGTGCTGTAATAGGCCCTGAGTGTAGATCTTCAGTGATGTCACAGTCTGTGGAGTCAGATGCCCTAAATGTAGATCTCCTGAGAAGTCTCAGGATTTGAGTCAGATGTCCTGAGAGTAGAACTCCTGGTATGACTCAGGCTGTGGAGTCAGATTCCTTGAGTGTAAAATTACTGGGATATCTCAGGCTGTGGAGTCAGATACCCTAAGTGTAGATCTCCTGGGAAGTTGCAAGATTTTGAGTCAGATGCCCTGAGTGTAGAATTCTTGGTATGACTCATGCTGTGGAGACAGATGCCCTCAGGGTAGGACTACTGGGATGTCTCAGTCTTGTGTCCGATGCCCTGAGTGAAGATCTCCTCAGATGTCTCACTCTGATGACTCAGTTGCCTTGTGTGTAGATATCCTCCGATGTCTCAGGCTGTGTAGTCAGATGCCTTCATTGTTGATCTCCTGGGATGTCTCAGGATGTGGAGTCAGGTGCCCTGAGTGTAGCTCTTCTGTGAAGTGTAAGGCTGTGCACTCATATTCCTTGAGATTAGAAATCATTGGATGCCTCAGGTTGTGGAGTAAGACTCCCTGAGTGAAAATCTCCTGAATTGTCTCATGCTGTGTAGTTACAAGCCCTGAGAGTAGATCTCATATGATGTATCAGGCTGTGAAGACTCATGCCCTAAGTGTAGAAAGCCTGGTATGTCCTGGGCAGTATAGTAAGATGCCATCAGTGTAGATCTCCTTAGATGCTCAGGACATTGAGTCAGATGTCCTGAGTGCAGATCTCCTGCAATGTCTAAGGCTGTGGAGTCAGATGCCAGAAGTTTAGAACTACTGGGATTCCTCAGGCTTGCTCAGGCTGTGGAGTCAGATGCCCTGACTGTAGATATTCTTGGATGTCTCAGGCTCTGGATTCAAATGCCCTGAGTTTAGATCTCATGGGATATCTCAGGAAGTGGAGGCATATGTCCTGAGTGCAATCTCCTTGTATGTCTCAGCTTGTGGAGTCAGATGCCCTGAGAATAGAACTCATGGAAAGTGTCAAACTGAGAACTCAGACGCCCTGGGTGTAAATCTCTTAGGGTGTCTCAGGCAGTTGAGTCAGGTGTCCTGAATGTAAATAACCTGGGATGTCTCAGGCTAGGGAGTCAGATGGCATGAGTATAGAAATCCTGGGATGTGTCAGGATGTGGAGTCAGATGTACTGAGTAAAGATCTTATGAGATGACTCAGGAAGTGGAGTCAGTTGCCCTGAGTGTAGATATTCTGGGTTAGCTCATTGTGTGGAGTCAGATATCCTGAGAGTAGATCTCATAGATGCATAAGGCTATAGAGTCAGACATCATGGGTGTAGCTCTCCTGAGATGTCTCAGGCTACATAGTCAGATGCCTTGAGAGTAGATATCCTAGGATGTCTCAGGCTGTGGATTCAGAGGTCCTGACTGTATATATCCTGGGATGTCTCAGGCTGGGGAGTCAGATGCCCTGAGTGTGGAAATCCTGGGATGTCTCTCTATGAGTAGTCAGGTGCCCTAAGTGTAGATCTCCTTTGATGTCACAGGCTGTGGAGTCAGAGACCTAGAGTGTAGATATCCTGGGATGTCAAAATTTGTGGAGTCATATGCCCTGTGTGTAGATCTCCAGGTATGTCTCAGGCTGTGGAGTCAAATGCCTTGTGTTAAGAACCCCTGGGATGCCTCAGGCTATGGAGACAGATGCCCTGAATGTAGATCTCCTCGGATTCCTGAGGCTTCAAAGTCAGATGCCCTGAGTGTAGATCTCCTAAGGTATCTCAAGCTGTGTAGTCAAATGCCCGAGTGTACTTCTCTTAATATCTCTCGGTCTGTGGTGTCAGGTGCCCTGAGTGTAAATCTCCTGTGTGTACTCAGGCTGTGCAGCAGATTCCCTGAATGTAGTTTACTGTGATGTCTCAGTCTATGGAGTCAGATGCCCTGAATGTAGATCTCCTGGGATGCCTCAGTCTGTAGAGACAGATATCCTGACAGTAGATCTACTGGGCTATAACTGTCTGTAGAGAAAGATACCCAGGTTGTAGGTATCCTGGGATGCCTCGGGATGTGGAGTTACATGCCCTGAGTGTAGATCACCTGGATGTCTCAGCATGGGGAGTCAGATGCCCTGAATGTGGATCTCGTGGGATATCTCAAGGTTTTGGAGACAGAAGTCCTGAGTGTAGGTCTCCTGGGATGCTCAGGCTTTTCAGTCAAATTCCCTGGGATGATTCAGGCTGTGCAGTCAGAGGCCCTGAGTGTAGAACTCAGGGATATCTCAGGCAGTGTATTCAGATTCCCTGAGTGTTGATCTCCTCATTTGTCTCAGTCTGATTAGTCAGATACCCTGAGTTCAGATATGTTAAGATGTCTCAGGCTGTGTATTCAGAACTCTTGAATTTAGATCTCCTGGGATATCTCAGGATGTGTAGTCGTATGTACTGAGTGTAATATCCTGGATGTCTCAGCAAATGGAGTCAGATGCCTTCAGTAAGGAACTCCCTGAAAGTGTCAGGTTGCACACTCAGATGCCCTGGGTGTAAATCTCCTTCAATGTCTCAGGCAGTAGAGTCAGATGGCCTGAGTGTAGATATCCTGGGAAGTCTCAGGCTGGGCAGTCAGATGCCATGAGTGTAGAAATCACCTGAGATGCCTCAGCATGTGGAGGCTGATGCCCTGAGTGTAGAGATCCTTAGCTGTCACATGCTGTGGTGTTAGATACCCTGAGTTTAGATCTCCCGGGATGCGGAAGGCTGTAGAGTCAGATATGGTGAGTGTAGCTCTCCGGAGATGTATCAGGCTACAGAGTCAGATGCCCTTAGGTTAGATCTCCTAGGATGTCTCAGGGTGTGGAGCCAGATGCCCTAAGTGTAGAAATCCTGTAATGTCTCAGTAAGTGTAGTCAGGTACCCTAAGTGTAGATCTTCTGAGATGCCAAAGGCTGTGAAATCAGATGCCATGAGTGTAGATCTCCTGGGATGTCACAAGCTGTGGATTCATAGGTCCTAAGTGTAGATTTCATGGGATGTCTCAGGCTGTGGAGTCAGATGCCGTTAGTGTAGATCTCTTCTGATGTCTCAAGCTGTGGAGTCAAATGCCCTGAGCGTACTTCTCTTAGTATGTCTCAGGCTGTGGTGTCTGATGTCCAGAGTGTAAATCTCCTGTGAGTACTCAGCCTGTGCAGTCACATTCCCTGAGTGTAGATTAACTGTAATGTCTCAGTCTGTGCAATCTGTGCAATCAGATGCCCTGTATGTAGATCTCCTGGGATGCCTCAGGCTGTAGTGTCAGTCTTCCTGACAGTAGATCTCCTTTGATGTCTCTGGATGCAGAGTAAGATACCCAGGGTGTAGATCTCCTGGGATGCCTCTGGAAGTGGCAACAGATTACCTGAGAGTAATACTCCTGGGATGTCTCAGGATGTGGTTTCAGATGCCCTAAGTGTAGAACTCAAGGGATATCTTAGGCTATGGTGTCAGATGACTTGAGAGTAAATCTCCATGGATGACTCAGGCTGTTGGCATCATATGCCCTTAGTGAACATCTCCTCAGATGTCTCAGTATGATCTATCAGATGCCCTGTGTGTAGATCACCTAAGGTGTCTCAGTCTGTAGAGTCAGATGCCCTCTGTAGATCTCATGGGATGTCTCAGGCTGAGGAGTGAGATTCCTTGTGTTTAGAACTTCTGTGATGCTCAGGCAGTGAAGTCTGATACCCTTGAGTGTACATATCCTCTTATGCCACAGCCTGAGAGTAGATGCACTAGTTGTAGATCTCCTTTGATGTCTCTAGCTGTGGAGTCAGATGCCCTGAGTGTAGTTCTCTTAGGAAGTCTCAGGCTGCGGTGTCAGATGCACTGAGTGTGAATCGCCTGTTAGTACTCAGGCTGTGAGGTCTTAGTCCCTGACTGTAGATCTACTGTGATGTCTAAGTCTTTGGAGTCAGATGCCCTGAATGTAGATCACCTGGGATGCCTCTGGCTGTAGAGTCAGATATCCTGATGGTAGATCTCCTGGTATGTCTCAGGCTTTAAAATCAGATGTCCAGGATGTAGATCTCCTGAGGTGTCTAAGGATGTGGAGTCAGATGCCCTGAGTGTAGCTGTCCTGGGATGTCTCAAGCTATGGAGTCAGATGCCCAGAGTGTAGAAATCCAGGGATGTGTTAGGATGCAGAGTCAGAAGCCCAGAATGTAGGTCTCCTTGGATGTCTCATCATGTGGAGTTAGATACCAGGAGGGTAGAAAACCTGCGATGTCTCATTCTACGGAGTCAGATATCCTCAGTGTAGATCTACTAGGCTGTCTGAGGCTGTGTAGTCAAATACCCTGAGTGTATGAATCAATCCTAGGTTGTCTCAGGATGTGGGGTCAGCTGCCCAGAGTGAAGATCTCCCGGGATGTCTCACAATGTGGAGTCATATGCCCAGAGTGTAGAAACCTGGAATGTCACAAGGTTTTGGAGACAGATATCCTGAGTGTAGATGTCCTGGGATGTCTCAGGCTTTTTAAGTCAGATGTCCTGAAAGTAATCCTCCTGGGATGTCTCAAGCTGGTGAGTCATATACCAGTGGTGTTAAACTCCAGGGATGATGGAGGCTGTGCAATAAGATGCCCTGAGTGTAGATCTCCTAGGATGTCCCAAGCTGTGGTGTCATATGCCCTAACTTTCTAACTTCTTGGATGTCCCAGGTTTTTGAGACAGATTCCCTGAGTGTAGATCTCCTGGGATGTCTCATGCTGTAAAGTCAGATGTCCAGTTTGTAGACCTCCTGCTATGCCCCAGGATGTGGAGTCAAATGCCTTGTGTTTCTTACCCCTGGATGCCTCAGGTGTAAGATCCTGAGTGTAGATCTCATAGGATGTGTCAGCATGAAGAGTCAGATGCCCCAAGTGTAGAAATCCTGGGATGTTTTAGGCTCGGGAGTCATATGTTTTATGTGTAGAACTCCTGGAATGCCTCAGGCTGTGGAGTCAGATGCCCTGAGTTTAGATCTCCTGGGATATCTCAGGCTGTTGGGTAAGATGCCCTGAGTGCAGAAATCCTGGGATGTCTCAGTATGTGGAGTCAGATGCCCAGATTTTAGATCTCCTGTGATGTCCCAATATTTGGAGTCAGTTGCCCTTAATGTAGAACTCCTGGGATGTCTCATTCTGTGTTGTCAGATGCCATGAGTGTCTATCCCAAGAGAAGACTGAGTGTAAATCTCCTGAGATGTCTCAGGCTATGGAGTCATATACCCTGAGTGTAGATCTCGTAGGATGTCTCAGGCTGTGGACTCTGATGTTCGGAAAGTATGTCTACTGGGATACCTCATGGCTTTGGAGTCAAATGTCCTGAGTGTAGATCTCTTGGGATTTCTCTGGCTTTTGAGTCAGATGTCCTGAAAGTAAACCTCCTGGGATGTCTCAGGTTGAGTAGTCAAACACCATGAGTGTTGAACTCCAGGGATGTCTGAGGCTGTGGAGTCAGATGTCCTGATTGTAGATCTCCTAGGATGTTCCATGCTGTGGGATCAATGTCCTGATTGTAGAACTCACAGGATGTCTCATGCTGTGGTGTCAGATGCCCTGAGTTTAGAACTCCTGGGAAGACTCTGGCTGTGGAGTCAGATGGGCTGAGTGTATAACAACTGGGATGTGTCAGGCAGTGGATTCATATGCCCTAAGTGTCAATCTCCCCTTGTGTCTCAGTCTGATGAGTCAGATGCCCAAACTGTTAATCTCCACAGATGTCTAAGGCTGTGGGGTCTGATGCCCAGATTATAGATCTCCTAGGATATCTCAGGATGGGGTGTCAGATGAAGTGTGTTGAGATCTCCTGGAATGTCTCAGGCTGTGGACACATATTTCTTGAGTTTAGAACTGCTGGGACACCTCAGGCTGTGGAATAAGATGCGATAAGATTAGATCTCCTAGATTGACTCAGGCTGTAGAGTCAGAAGCCCTGAGTGCACATCTCTTTGGATGTCGCAGGATGTGGAGTCTGATGCCCTGAGTGTAGAAATCCTGGAATATCTCAGGCAATAGAGTCACATGCCATGAGGGTAGATCTTCTGTGAGTCCTCAGGGTGCGGATTGGAATGCCCTGAGAGTAGATCTCCTTGAATGTCTCAGGCTGTTCATGCAGATGCACTGAATGTAGATCTCCTGGGACATCTCAAGGCTGTGGAGTCAGATATCCTGAGTGTAGATCTCCTGTGATGTCTCAGGCTGTGGTGTCTGATGCCCTGATTGTAGATCTCCTTGGATGTCTCAGGCTATGGAGTCAGATGTCCTATGTGTAAATCTCCTGGGATATCTCAGGCTGTGGAATCATATGCCCTGAGGTTAGATCTCCTTGAAAGTCTCAGGACTGTGGATTCAGATGCCCTGATTGTAGATATCCTTGGAAATCTCAGGGCTTTGGAATCATATGTGTAGATCTCCTGGGATTTCCCAGGTTTTTGAGTCATATGTCCTGAAAGTAAACATCCTGAAAATAAACATGTCTCAGGCTGTGGAGAAATAAACACTGAGTGTTGAACTCCAGGGATGCCTGAGGCTGAGGAGTCAAATGCTCTGAATGTAGATCTCATTGGAATTTCCAAGCTGTGGGGTCAGCTGCCCTACGTGAAGAACTCCTTGGATGTCTCAGGCTTTTGAATCAGATGCCATGAGTGTAGAACTCCTGGGATGACTCAGTTTGTGGAGACAGGTGACCTGAGTGTAGAACTACTGGGATTTCACTGGCTGTGGAGTCAGATGCCCTGAGTGTAGATCTCCTCAGTTGCCTCAGTCAGCTGAGTCAGATACCCTTAGTGTAGATCTCCTCAGATTTCTCAGGCAGTGGAGTCAGATGCCTTAAGTTCAGATCTCCTGGGATGCCTATGGTTGTAGAGTCTGATATCTAGACGATAGAGCTCTGTGATATCTCAGGCTGTAGAGTCAGATGCTCAGGACACAGATCTCCTCAGATTTCTTAGGATGTGGAGTCAGATGCCCTGATTGTAGATATCCAAGGATATCTCAGGCTGTGCAGTCAGATGCCCTGGGTGTAAATCTCCTAAAATGTCTCAGTCTGCTGAGTCAGATGCCCTGATTTAGATCTCATGGGATGTCTCATGAGGAGGAGTCAGATGCCTTGTGTTTAGAACTACTGTGATGCTCAGGTTGTGGAGTCAGATGCTCTGACTATAGATATCCTCGGATGGCTCAGGCTGTAGTGTAGATGCCCTAGTTGTAGATCTCCTTTGATTTCTCAAGCTGTGGAGTCAGATGCCCTGAGTGTAGTTCTCTTAGGATGTCTCAGGCAGTAGTGTCAGACACAGTGAGTATGAATCTCCTGTTAGTAGGAGTCATAGGACCTGAGTGTAGATCAACTGTGAGGTCTCAGTCTTTGGAGTCAGATGCACTGAATGTAGATCTCCTAGGATGTCTCAGGCTGTAGAGTCAGATATCCTGACAGTAGATCTACTGGGATGCCTCAGGCTTTAGAATCAGATGCCCAGGATGTAGTTCTCTGGTATTCTCAGGCTGTGGAGTCAGATGCCCAGAGTGTAGATATCCTGGGATTTCTTAGGATGCGGAGTCAAATGCCCAGAATGTAGATCTACTTGGATGTCCCATTATTTGGTGTCAGATATCCTGAGTGTAGATCTCCTGGGATGTATCAGGTTTTCGAGTCAGATGTCCTGAAAGTAAACTTCCTGGGATGTCTCAGGCTGTGGAGTCATATGCCCTGAGTGTTGAACTCCTGGGATGCCTCAGGCAGTGGGGTCAGATGGCCTGACAGTAGGACTTCTGGGAATGTTTCAGGATTTTGAGACAAATGCCCTGGGTGTAGCACTCCTGGGATGTTTAAGGCTAAGAAGTCAGATGTCCTGAAAGTAAATCTCCTGGGATGTCTTAGGTTGTGTAGTTATATTCCATTAGTGTAGAACTCCTAGGAAGCGTCAGGCTGCCGAGTGAGATATCCTGAGTGTAGATCAAAGGATGTCTCAGAGTGTAGAGTCTGATAATATGAGGGTAGATATAAAGGGGTGTTTCAGGCTGTGGAGTCAGATGCCGTAAGTTTAGATCTCCGGGGATGCCACCAGCTGTAAAGTTAGATATCCAGATGGTAGATCTCCTGGGATGTCTCAGGCTGTATATACAGAGCCCTGAGTTTAGAATTACTGGGATGTCCCAAGCTGTGGAGTCAGATGCCCTTAGTGTAGAACTCCTCAGTGTTTCAGGCTGTCGAGTCAGGTGCCCTGATTGTAGATCTCCTGGGATGACTAAGTATGTGGAGTCAGATAAACACTGTGTAGATATCCTGGGATGTCCTAGGCTGCTGACTCATATGTCTTGAGTTTAGAAATCCTGGGATGTCTAAGTCTGTAGAGTCAGATGTGCTGATTGTAGGTCTCCTGGGATGTCTCAGGCTGTGGAGTCATAAGGCCTGAGTGTAGATCTCTTTGGTTTTCTCAGGGAGTGGAGTCAGATGTCCTAAGTGTAGAAATCCTGGCATGTCTTAAGTAGTAGAGTCAAATGCCAAGAGTGTAGATCTCCTTAGATTCCTCAGGAGTGGAATCAGATCTCCTGAGTGTAGAACTCCTGGAATGACTGAGGCTGTGGATTCAGATGCCATTAATGTAGATCTCCTTTGAGTCCCCAGAATGTTGAATAGGAAGACCTGAGTGCAGATCTCTTGTGATATCTCAGTCAGTGGAGTGAATGCCCTGATGGTAGATCTCATGGGATGTTTCAGGCTATGGAGTCAGATATACTTAATTTAGGTCTCAAGGGATGTCTCAGAATATACATTCAGATATACTGTCTGTAGATTTACTAATATGTCTCAGGCTGAGGTGTAGGATGCCAAGAGTGTAGAACTCCTGGGATGTCTCTGGCTGTGCAGTCAGAAGTCCTGAAAAAGAACTCCAGGGATGTCTCATGCAGTGGAGTCACATGACCTGAATGTAGAAGTCCTGGGATGACACAGGCCGTGAAGTCAGATGCACTGAGTATAGAACTCCTGGGATGTTTAAGGCTCTGGATTCTGATGGCCTAAGTGTAGATCGCCTTGGATGTGTCAGTCAGATGAGTCAGATGCCCAGTTTGTACATCTCCTTGGTTGTCTAAGGATGTGATGACAGATGCCCTTAATGTAGATCTACTGGGATGTCTCAAGGCTTCAAAGTCAGATTTCCTAAATGTAGATCTCCTGGGATGTCTCAAAGCTGTGGAGTCAGATGAGGTGAGTGTAGATATCCACGGATGTCTCAGGATATCATGTCAGATATCCTCAAAGTAAACCTCCTGTGATGTCTCAGGTTGTGGAGTCATATGTCCTGAGTGTTGAAGTCCTGGGATGCCACAGGCTGTGGGGTCAGATGACCTGAGTGTAGAACTCTTGGGATGACTCAGGTTGTGGAGTCATATGATCTGACGGAAGATCTCCTCAGATATCACAGTCTGATCAGTTCATTGCATTCAGTGTTGATCTACTGGGATGGCTGAGGCTATAGAGACAGATGACCTGAAAGTAAATCTTCTGGGATATCTTAGGTTGTGGAGTCCTATGCCCTTAGTGTAAAACTTCTGGGATGCCTCAGACTGCAGGTGTCTCAGAGTTTACAGTCAGAGAATCTGACTGCAGATATACAGGAATGTCTCAGGCTGTAGAGTCAGAATGCCAGGGTGTAGATCACCTCAGATGTCTCAGGCTGTGGAGTCAGATACCCTGATTGTAGATCTCCTGGGATGACTCAGTATGTGGAGTCAGATGAACAGAGTGTAGAACTTCTGGGAAGACTCACACTGCGGAGTCAGAAGCCCAGATTGTACATCTCCTTAGATGTCTCTGGCAGTGGAGTCAGATGTCCTAAATGTAGACATTTTGGCATGTCTTAAGCAATAGAGTCAGATTCCAAGAGTGTAGATATCCTTAGATGCCTCAGGAGTGGAATCAGATCTACTGAGTGTAGATCTCCTGGAATTGCTCAGGCTGTGGAGTCAGATGCTGTTAATGTAGCTCTCCTTTGAGTACTCACACTGTTGAGAAGGATGCCCTGAGTGTAGATCTCCTGTGATATTTCAGTCAGTGGAGTGAAATGTCCTGATTGTAGATATCCTAGGACGTTTCAGGCTATGGAGTCAGATATCCTTAGTGTAGATCTCGAAGGATGTCTCAGACTATACATTCAGATATACTGAGTGTAGATCTACTAATAAGTCTCAGGCTGAGGAGTCAGAACACCTGAGTGTAGAACTCCTGGGATGTCTCTGGCTGTGGCGGCAGATGACCAGAATGTAGAACTCCTGGGTTGACTCAGGCTCTGGATACAGATGGCCTAAGTGTAGATATCCTTGGATGTTTCAGGCTGTGGAGTCAGATGCCCTGATTGTAGATCTCCTGGGATGACTCAGTAAGTGGAGTCAGATGCCCTGAATGTAGATCTATTGGGATGTCTTAGGCTATGGAGACCAATGTCCTGAAAGTTAATATCCTGGGATGTCTCAGGCTGTGGAGTCATACACCCTTAGCGTGGAACTCCTGGGATGAGTCACGCTGCATAGTCACATACCCTGAGTCTAGATCTCCAGGGATATCTAAGACTGTAGAGTCAGTTATCCAGAGAGTAGATCTGCTAGGATATCTCAGGCTGTAGAGTCAGATGACCTTAGTAGAGAAAATCAGGTGTGTCTCAAGCTTTTGAGTCAGATGCTCTGAATGTAGAGCACCTGGTATGCCTCAAGCTTTGGAGTCAGTTGTCCTCAGTGGAGATCTCCCGGGATGTCTCAGACTGTAGAGTCATATGTCCTGAGAGTAGATCTCCTAGGATATCTCAGGCAGTGGCGTCAGCTGACCTGAGTGTAGAAAATCTGGGAAGTCTCAAGCTTTTGAGTCAGATGCCATGAGTTTAGATCTCCTTAGATGTCTCAGTCTGATGAATAAGTTGCTCTAGTTGTCCATCTCAGATGTTTAAGACTGTGGAGTCAGACGCCCTGAGTAAAGATCTATTGGGATGTCTCAGGCTGTGGAGTCAGATGCCCAGAATGTAGAAAGCCTGAGCTGTAACATTGTGGTGTCAGGTTACCTGAGCCAAGATGGCCTGGGATGTCTCAAGCTATGGATTCAGATGTCCTGAAAGGAAATCTCCTGGGGTGTCTCAGGCTGAGGAGACATATTCCCTTAGTGTAGCACTCCTTGGATGCCATATGCTGCAGGGTCAGATACCTGAGTGTAGATTTCCAGGGATGTCCCAGAAAGGAGAATCATATATCCTGATGAAGATCTCCAGGGATGTTTCAAACTGTCTTTTCAGATCCCAGAGTGTAGATCTCCTGGGACGGCTCAGACTGTGGAGTCAGATGGCCAGAATGAAAAACTCCAACCCTATACCATTGTGGAGTCAGGTTACCTGAGCTTAGATGACCTGGAATGCCTCATGCTGTCCGGTCAGATATCCTGAGTGTAGATCTCCAGGGATGTCTCAAGCTGTATTTTCAGAATCCCTTAGTGTAGATCACGTTGGATGTCTCAGGCAGTGGAGTCAGATACCTTGAGTTTAGAACTGATGGGATGCCTCAGTTTGTGGTGTCAGATGACCTAAATATAGATTTCCTTGGTTGCATCAGGCTGTGTAGTCAGATACCCTGAGTGTAGATGTCCTGATTTGTCACAATCTGTGGATTCAGATGCCTTAAATGTGGGTTTTGTAGGATGTCTTAGGCTGTGGTTTTGGATGCCCTGAGTGTAAATGGTCTGTGAGTTTTGTGGCTGTGGAGTCAATGCCCTGATTGTAGGTATCTTTTGATGTCTCAGCTTATGGATTCAGATGCTCTGATTGTAGATCTCCTGGAATGTCTCTGGCTGAAGATTATTAATCCTGGGATGGAGATCTCCTCAGATGTCCCAGACTGTGCCATCAGACGCGCTGAGTGTAAATGTTCTGTGAGTACTCAGGCTGTGGAGTCAATTCCCAGACTTTAGATATTCTTGGATGTCATAGACTGTGGAATCTGAAGCTCTGAGTTTATCTCCTTGGATATCTCAGTACGTGGAGCAAAATGTACTGAGTGTCATCTCCTGGGATGTCTCAGCATGTGGAGTCAGATGCCCTGAGTATAGATATCCTGGAAATTTTCATATTGTGCACTCAGTTACCCTGCGTGTAAATTTCCTACGATGTCTAAGGCAGTGGAGTCAGATGCCCTGAGTGTAGATCCCCTGAGAATTCTCAGGCTGGGGAGTCAGAAGCCTTAAGTTTGAAATCCATGGATGATTCTGGCTGTGGAGTCACATGCCTGAATGTAGATCTCCTGGCATGGCTCATGTTGTGGAGTCAGATGCCCTGAGGGTATATCACCTGGGATCTATCTGGCTGTGAGGTCACATGTCCTGAATAAGAATCTCGAGGTATGTTTCAAGCTATGCTGTCAGATGCCCTGAGTGTAGTTCCCCTGGGAAGTTTTAGTCTATGGAGTCTGGTTTCCTGAAAATAAATCTCCTGGAGTGTCACAGGCTGTGGAGACATATTCGCTTAATATAGACAGCCTGGGATGACTCAGGCTGCGTAGTTAGATATCCAGAGTGCAGATTTCCAAGGATGTCTCAGACAGTAGGGTCAGATATCCTGTTGTATGTCTCCAGGTGTGTCTCAACTGTATTGTCTTAATCCCTGAGCGTAGATCTCTTTGGATGTCTCAGGCAGTTGAGTCAGTTGCTTTTAGTTTAAAACAGAGGGGATGCCTCAGGCTGTGGAGTCAGATGGCCTAAATATCGATCTCCTTCTTTCATCAGTCAGTGTAGTCAGATGCCCTGAATGTAGATCTCCTCCGTTGCCTCAATCTGTGGAGTAAGAAGAGTTGAGTGTAGGTCTCTTAGGAGGTCTCAGGCTGTGGTGTTAGATGCCCCGAGTTTAAATATTCTGTGAGTATTCAGGCTGTGGCGTCAATTCCCACATTATAGATATCATGCGGTGTCTCAGCCTGAGGATTCCGATGCTCTGAATGTGGATCTCCAGGGATGCCTCTGGGTGTATAGTCAAATACACTGAGGGCAAATCTCTTGGGATGCCTCAAGGTGTAGGAAATAATGACAGGATGTTGTTCTCCTCAGATGTCTCAGGCTATGGAGTCAGTTGCCCTGAACATAGATCTCCTCGGATATCTCAGGATGAGGAGTATGATGCCCGGAGTGGAGATCTCCTGGGATGTCTCATATAGTGGAGTCAGATGCCTAAAT
>JADRCH010001802.1:0-31072 GCA_019843965.1 Rhynchomys soricoides
GTGTGTGTGTGTGTGTGTGTGTGTGTGTGTGTGTGTGTGTGTGTGTAGGATGCAAGCTGTAATCCCATAGACCTTTAGGGCAATAGACTATTTCAGGAAGTAGGGAGATTTCCAATGAGGCGCTAATGACCCCTGGTGATGTCTCTTTATTAGGACCCAGTCTCTTGGCCACCAGTTCCAGAGATATTTTATATTTTATAGAGAACATGAAAGTTAGGGCAAACATATTTATGAGCCTATTCAATACCTTTGAGATTATTCATCAATTGGCAATCCTCCAACTTAGCTAATGATCTGGCCTGTATGTTAAGAATGAACAGGGGTGGCATCTCAAACATGATTTCAAAAGAGGTGTGTCCTATCTGGTAAAATGAAGCTTCCAATCAATCCCCAAAATACTGGCTAGTCCATGCCTTACCTGGGACACAAAAGCTGGTCCCCTGTTTGGCTCTATCCTCTATATCTTGGCAGCATGTCCTCTAAGAGCTTATTTGTCACTGTGGATATTGTTTCATACTTCCTAGAAAAAAACCTCAGTCTAACCAGAAAAGGTATCAAAGAAACAATAAATATTTATATTAAAATTTTGTTTTTTGTTTTTACCTCCATGAATTCTGTCTCTCAGTAAATGTCAAGCTATGTACATATGAACCTACTATCTATCAGGGTTCATCTCATTAGCTACCACACTAGTTAGCTGGCAGAATTTCTAGTTCTTGACAATCTCAGTTATCTTTGAGTTAGGATCTGTAATCTTGCTTTTAGCATGCTCTATCATAACTGCTTTCTCTGGAGACCGATATGGGAGGAGTGGTAGATTTTTGGAAGTATTCATAGTGTAGTCCAGGTTTTTCTGCCACAGTTGTTTTGTAAACTGTTGTTCTGTATCATCTTTTATAGCATTAAGAAATGGGCTAATTCCTAGGACAGGATATGTCATCTTTGCAATAACTGGGGTTGGGTGATCAGCAAGCATGTGATCTCCTTGATCCAGGACAACCAGGGGCAAGAGATTCCCATTTTTAGAGCAACATATCAGGGAGTTTTATCTGTCCTATTCTTGCCTTCTGAAACTGGGTCCTTTCCTCTCCTGTGTCCTGAGCCATGGATGATAGCAAGAGCTTAGACCAACATAGAGCCCTCAGTAGGGAGAGAATTTCCTCTTTATTTATGATTGTCTTTCCTTCTGCTGTAAGAAGGCCTTTCTCTCCAACTTGCCTGCACCAGGGCCCAGAGTCTGAGTCCTTTTGGTATCTCAGATCTCTCATCCACAAAGTTTTGGAAGGGCTTAGCCATTTTTGGCAACCCCAAGGCTGGTGCAGAAATTAAAGCATTCTTCAAGTCATAGAAGACTTCCTGATATTATCTCTGTCCACATAAATCAGGAGGCCCATTGTTAGCCTCATACAGTGGCTTAGCTATTTCTGAAATGCCTGGTATCCAAATTCTGCAGAATCTTGCAGACCCCAAGAATTATTTTACATGGCAGGGAGTCAGGTTAGGGTGCTGGATTCCATACTGACTCAGATCTTCAGGGAGCATTCTCATCAAGGAGGGCAGGTGAGTTTTTAAATATTTGGGGAAGTGGGGTCCAAGTCAGCTGTCGTCAAATCATGTGCTCTTTACCGTTCAAACGCAAAGAGGCCTTGGCCCTTGGGTGCCAATTTGTGTAAACTGAAGAAAGAATCTTTAAATGGTATCCCATACCATTTGGTGTCCAGTAGGAACAGCATTCAAGAGGGTAAAAGGATTAGGGGGTGTTTGATATCCATAACCCATTAGTTTATTTCTCTTTAGTCTTGCATTGGTTTATAATCATTAGTTCCAGGCTTCTTAACTGGTAGGAGTGGGGTGTTCCAGGCCAATTAATATGATCTCAGGAACGCCACATTTAATAGCCCCCTGACATGGAAGGTTATGCCTATCCTTGCAAGTCTCCATCCTTGGATTAAAATTAATTAAATTGGGGTAGTATGTTTATCTATTCCTACTCCTCCTGTCTCCACCTACACATCAGGGAAGTAATCTAGCCAAGTAGTAATTTCCCCGTCTGAGGTGGGGAGAGTCTCAATAAACTGGTACTCTTTATCTAGAGTGATGGTCAGGACATGGATAGACTTCCCCCTGTGAATCTAATAGCTTAAGCTATTTTATTCTTCTTCTGGGGAAAATACAGTTGTGCCTCATTTTGTCAGTAAATCTCTCCCCAAGAGGGGTTATGGACATTCATGTACATCAAGAAATGAGTGGTTTATCCTTTCTACTCCCAAGTCCACTGTTCTTTGGGTAGTCCATGAGAATTGTTTAATTCCTGTTGCCCCTTGAACCGAGGATTTCTTAGAAGAGACTTTTTAACGTTAGGCTTTAGTAAGACAAAATGCTAAGCTCTACAATCTACAAGGATGCTGGTGGTTTTCCCCTTCACATTTATGGTTATGTTGAGCATGCACCTAGCACCAAACTACCCCCTATTTTTCATTTCTATTGTCATCTTCTAAGGCCATGGTTTGAACAGACTTCATTTTAGGTGGCATTCACTGACCCAATGGGCCTCTTCTTAAAATAAACACATTGGTTCTTTTTCAATCCAGGGCATTCTTGATCTTTAGACACACCACCCCCCAACTGCCCTTAATGAATCCATCTGTTTGAGTTGCCTCCTATGGTCTTCTGGTTTAGCAATAGCTGCCAATAGGATCTTTGCCAGGTCATAAGTCTGTTGCCTCTGCTCTTTTACCGTCTTTCATCCATTCATTACTTTGCATTCATCTGCTTCTGATCTGTTCTTTCTTCTCATTAAACACTTTTCTGCCACTATCACTAAATTTCTCAGATTCATTTCTTCTAACCTTTCTACCTTCTGGAGTTTCTCTTGATATCTGGTGGTGCCTGGTTAATAAAGTCTAGAGTTTCCATTGCTTTTTCTTCTGATGACACAGGGTCCTTGGGGGTATATTGTCAGAATGACTCTATAACACTTTCTAAGAAAGCGGTGGGACTCTAATGTTTTCACTGACCTATATCTTATTTACCTTTTTGCCAAATTGGTCATTCAGCTGATTGAGACATACCTACAGAGACTGGTGATACACTAAGAGTCTCTCCTTAAGTTTTGTTTTATTGAAGTCCCAATCTGGGTTGGTAATTCATACCATATCTCTATGTCTGTGTGCAGAATGGCTGAGTCACTGACAATGAGATGGGTGTTTGTGTGCTGAAACTGAACCGTGTCTGCCTGCCTGCAACAGATCCCACTCAAGGGCTGTCTCCAAGTACTCACACACCCAACAGTGAAGTATTCTGATTTTATAGCAAGAAAAGTTTTAGGATTATGAGTCTGTCCAAGGCAGCTCCAAAGTCCATTGGTTTTAATGTATTTCCGATATTATTGTACATCAGAGTCAAAGTTGCCCTGGTAACAAGAAACACCACCAGCAACAAATGGAAATATAAATAAAGACAACAACAAACACAAACACAATAGGATTGGTACTTTTCTTTCTGTCAGGAAGAAACAAGATAGCAGTATCCACAGCACTCTGAGGCTGTGATTTGCCAAATGTGGGACATGGTCATGCCACTAATAGATTCTGGAATCCAGCTTTGTGTCCTTGCAGCCCACTAGCATGTCTGCCTTATTCCCTCTGACCATGACACCAGGTTTTTAGGCCTCTTCTCAAGGTTTACAAATGTGGCATCACTCAGAGTTAATGAACAGACAAAGACACAGACAGGAATTTCTTACCAGCTGGTATCAAGACCCTTTGGGTCAGTAATCCTGGAAGCCTTGGAGTTCCCTGCCAATGCACCAAAATGTTCCAATTCAGTGTGCTCAAACCCCAAAAGACCACTAACGAGACAATTCTGATGCAATCACACTTGTGTCTTTTATTTTCATGCTTGAGCCCAGGCAATAACATTGTCACTGACACAATAAGAAAGGAAGCTGGAGCCCCAAGCCCAGTTTCAGGCAAGCATTTATAGAGGCAAGCAAATAAGAAAGGGGAGGGTAGGTAGTTCCTAGCCTGGCACACATTTGATTATGGGGCCATAAATGAATTTTAATGCCCTTTAATGTAATTGGCTAGTACTAGGAGCCAAACCATAAACTTAGCAAGGGGTAGGCTTATGACCTGGAGGTGCAGATTTGTTGGTGAGTACCCAGCAAACTGGTTCCAGGTTCTGGTTTGTTAGTTAACTTGAACTCAACCTTAGGTCAGGTTCTCTAATATGGTGTCTGATCCCAAAATGTGTAGTCTCTCAATAGCCACAGGTTCATGGATGGAGGAATACTCTGACACTGGCAGCAGAGTTTCTGTCTGAAATCACACTGCTCTGTCTCAGTGTGCAGGCTGCCAAACAGATGCTACTCCTACATCATGAATGAGCAGACCTGTAGGAAATTTGCCTGATACTCACCCTACCCATTCAGGAAACACCTGGACATCTGCAAGCATTTGTATTGAGAATTCCCATACTGCCCTGACAGTGGCAAGACTCTCTCTAAGCTATTGTACTTCATCTTTATATTGCTGTCCTAGAGATATCTTTTATGTGTCTCCATTACATAAAATAACACAAGGGTTGTAGAGGAAATGGGAATTATTCATCATGACCAAATTCATATACATCATAACATTAAAGCAGACTATTTTCTTTTGTTTTGTTTCTCTCTCTGATCTAAAAGGCAATTAGTATAGCAGATATCACATGAATGAAGAGAAGCATAAGAGATCAAGGTGGGTGATAAACTGGAATTTGATGCATTTTGTTTTAATTCATTTTATAATGGATTGTTTCCCATTCTAGGAAAAGAAAATATGGGATGTCAACTCAAGAGAGTTATGGATTCTGAAGGCATAACAGAATCTTTCATTGAGGAGTTTTTAGGGAAAATTAATCAGTGAACTAAAAGAAAGATACATATAAAGTAGTAGGGAACATCACAGGCAAAGCTAACACATTTTTCAGAGGCTAGGCCAAAATAAGTAATGACATAAAGAACAGTAATAATATAAATGTCCTTGAATGCATGAAAGAGGAAAACAAATTATTCTGGTAGCTATAGAAGTGATCTATTAAGGAGTAGGGGTGGAAGAAAAGAACACAATAAAAAAGTTGATCTTATCCCAGGTTACAGAATGAATTGTGAAAAAAATGATTATCTTATCATTCATTAAAATATTTTCATATCCTGATGTGCTCTGGTTTGGTATACATTTACACCAGGGTAAGAGGCCCAATACCCTCCCAGACCCTCCATCCTGCTTGCCTCCCAGGAGGTCCTAAGTAATCAGGGTCTAAGTTGAGACTCCTGCCCACACCCCCTGGGACAACCACAGAGACTCCCTGACACAGGACCACCTCTGCCTAGCTGTATCTTCCTTCCAGTTTTCAACTCCACCCAAGCAAGATCAGGAAGACAACATCCTCCCACACCGCAGTGCCTGCCTCTCTTCTAGGAGTTCTGCAGTTACCAGGGACCCAGCATGCCTATCTACCATGAGATCCACAATAACCAGGGATATAGGAGGTATGCCTTAACCTGGATCATCAGCACTTCTGTTTTGCATCTCCATTTGTAACTCAGGCAGTTCCTACCCATGGAACCAAGGCCTTCCTTTCCTGATGTAGTTTTGCCTTGGACAGAAACACAGGAGGTCTGTCTTAACCAGGGACACAGGAGGCCTGTTCTAACCAGAGACAAAGGAGGACACCCATAACGAGAGACTACCTTCTCTAACCTAAGTCTAAGAACTCTACCTGCTTGTAAGAAGGTCAGCTCTTTTCAGAGACACTCAGGTCAGTTAACATCAGAGATAAACTATGACAAGAGTCAAGCTCATGAACATAACCAACAGAAGCCAATACAATTATGGACTATCTGAACATATTTATCCCACCACAGCAAGCCTTGGATATCCTAACACAACGGAAAAGTAAGATTTGTACCTAAAATCCCATCTCATGAAGAAAATAAAGACGTTTATAGGGGATAAAAATAACTCCCTTAAAGAAATAAAGGAAAACACAGGCAAATAGGTTGAAGAATTTAGAAGGATACAAATAAATCCCTTAAAGAAATACAGGAAAATAAAATGAAGGAGGTGAAGGAATTGAAGAAAACAGTCCAAGACTTAAAATTGGAAGTAAAAACAATAGTAAAAACACAAACGGAGACAACCCTGGAAATAGACAACTTAGGAAGGAGATCAGGAACTACAGATGCAAGTACAACCAACAGAATACAAGAGATAGAAGAGATAATCTGAGGCATAGAATATAGAATAAAAGATATTGACACATCAGTGAAAGAGAATAGAATGTGTAATAAGTTCCAAGGAAAAATACCGATGAAATTGAAGACACAGTGAAAAGAAAAACCTAAGAATATTAGGAATAGAAGAATATGAAGATTCCCAGCTCAAAGCGCCAAAAAAAACTTCTTCAACAAAATCGTAGAAAAAAACTCCTCTAACTTAAAGAAAGAGATGGCCAAAAATGTACTAGAAACCTACAGAACACCAAATAAATTGGACCAAAAAAGAAAAATCTTCTCATCACGCAATAATGAATGTACTGAATGCATACAACTAACAAAGAATATTAAAAGGTATAAGGGGAAAATGACAAGTAACATATAAAGGCTGATGTATCAGAATTACACTAGATTTCTCAACAGAGAACCTAAAAAGGTTAGAAGATATTGGGCAGATGTGATCAAGAACCCAAGAGAACACAAATGCCAGCCCAGGCATATATACCCAGCAAACCTCTCAATCATCATAGAGAGAGAGAAAAAGCAAGATATTCAAAAAACAAACAAACAAACAAACAAAAACCTCCTAATTTTGTAGTAATCCAATGCTACAGAGGAGAGTAGAAGGAAACTTTAACACAAAGAAGGTAATGACACCCAAGTAAACATGAGAAATTAACCATTCCATCATAAATTCAAAATGTGATAATCATACCTATTATGTACTTCTGCAACAGAAATAACAGAAAGTAACAATTATCCATCTTTACTATCTATCATTATCAATATACTCAATTTACCACTAAAGAGAAACAGGCTAAGAGATTGAATACATAAATAATATCTAGCATTTTGCTCCATAGAAGAAACGCTCGCCAGTGACAAAGACAGACACTGCCTCAGAGTAAAGGGCTAGACAAAAGTTTTCCAAGCAAATGATCCCAAGATAAAAGCTGGGATTGCCATTATAATATCCAGTAAAATAGACTTTCAACCAGAAGTTATCAAACAATACATGGAAAGACACTTCATATTAATCAAAGAAAAAATTCTCCAAGAAATCACAATTCTGAATATCTATGCCCCCAAAGCAAGGACACCCACATTCATAAAAGGAACTTTATGAATGCTCAAAATACACATTGAATCTCTCACATTAATAGAGAGAGACTTCAACAATCTACTCTCACCAATGGATAGATCATGGAAGCAGAAACCAAACAGAGACACACTGAAACTAACTGAAGTTATGAACAAAATGGCTTTAACAGAATCTGCATAACATTTCACCCACAAACAAGAGAATATACCTACTTCTCAAGACCTCATAGAATTTTCTCCAAAGTACATCCATATAATCAGACACAAAAGATGCCTCAGCAGTTACAAGGAGATTGAAATTATCCCATGCATTCTATCAGTTTACCAGGGACTAAGGCTGGACTTCAATAAAAACAATAGCAACAGAAAGCCCAGATACTCATGCAAACTGAACAACTCAGTAATAACTTGTTCAGGGAAGACATGAAGAAAGAAATCAAAGGCTTTATAGAATTTGATGAAAAGGAAGGCACAGCATTCCTAAACTTACGGGACAAATGAAAGTAGTGTTAAGAGGAAAATACATAGAACTAAATGCCTTCGTAAAGAAACTGGATAGATCCCATACTTGTAACACACCAACACATCTGAAAGCTCTAGAACAAAAAGAAGCAACACACACAAAAAGGGTTAAAAGGTAGGAAAGATTGAAATCAAACAGTTATAGACAAGTTGAAGTATATAGGGAATAAACAAAACAAAGAGCTGCTTTTTTGATAAAATAAAGTAGATAGATAAACCCTTAGACAAACTAACTAAAGGACACAGAGACAGTACCCAAATTAACAAATTCAGAGATGAGAAGAAGGACATAAAACAGAAACGAGGAGATTCATAAAGTTATCAGAACCTACTACAAAAGCCTACACTCAGCAAAACTAAAAAATCTAGATGAAATGGATTATTTCTAGAGAGATACCGTGTACCAAAATCAAATCAAGAGCAGGTAAACTATCTAAGCAGGTCCCTAACCCCTAAGTAAATAGAAGCACTCATTGAAATTCTCCAAAAGAGAAAATTACCCAGGGCCAGATGGTTTTAGTGTATACTTCTGTTGGACATTCAATGACTTAAAGCCATTACTCCTCAAATTATTCAACAAAATATAAACAGAACAAACACTAGTTAATTAATTCTATGAATCCACATTTAATCTGATATCTAAACTACCCAGACCCAAGAAAGAAAGAGAACTTCAGGCCAATGTCACTTATGAATACTGATGAAAACTACTCAATAAAATTCTCACAAACAAAATCCAAGAACACATCAACACCATAATTCACCCTACTCAACTATATTTCATCCCAGGGATGCATGGTTCAATATATTAAAAGCCATCAATATAATATACTATACAAATACACTCAAGGAAAAAAATAATCTCATTGGATGCTGAAAAACTCTTTGGCAAAATCTAATATCCCCTCATGCTTAAACACATGGAGAAATCAGGAATTCATAGCACACACCTATACATAAGAAAAGTAATATATAACAAACCAACAGCCAACATCAATTTAAATGCAGAGAAACTAGAAACAAACCCAATGAAATCAATTAGAAGACAAGTTTTCCCACTCTCTCCCTCACTATTCAATAGAGTACTTAAAGTTCTAGCTGTAGCAATTAGATGAAAAAGATGATCACACTTATACAAATTAAAAAGAAAGAAGTCAAAGCATCAATATTTGCACATACTATGATAATATACATAAGCAGCCCCCAAAATTTAAACAAAGAACTCTATCAGCAAAGAAACAACTTCATAAAAGTGACAGGATATAAAATTATCTCAAACACGTCTGGAACATTCCTTTCTACTAACAAAAAACAGGTTGAGAAAGCAATAAAGGAAACAACACCCTTCACAATAGTGAAAACAGTATAAAATATCTTGGTGTAACTCTTACAGAGGAAGTGAAAGATCTGTATGAAAAGACCTTCAAAACTCTCAAGAAAGAAATCAAAAAAGACCTAAGAATATGGAAAGATACTCCATGCTAATGGCTTGGCATAATTATCATAGTAAAAATGGCCATCTTAACGAAAGCAATCTACAGATTCAATGCATTCCCCATGAAATTATCAACACAATTCTTCACAGACATAGTAAGTGCAATTCTCAACTTCACATGAAAAATAAAAAATTCCAGGATACCCTAAACAATTCTCAGTAATACAAGAACTTCTAGGGGAATCTCCATCTCTGACCTCAAGCTGTACTATAAAACAATAGTGATTTTAAAAAACTGCATGGCATTGGTACAGAGGCTGACAGTTCAATCAATGGAATAAAAAGACAGGTCAAACAATGGAATAGAATCAAAGAACATAAAATCAGATACACTGAATCTAACAGAAGAGAAATTTGGAAAGAGCCTCACACTCATTGGTACAGGGGTAAGTTTCTTGAACAGAACACCAGTGGCTCAGGCTCTCACATAAACAATTGATAAATGGGACCTCATGAAAACTGAAAAACTTCTGTAAGGCAAATACACCATCAGTAGGACAAATTGGCACCCTCCATATTTGAAAAAGCTTCACTAATCTTATATCTGATAGAGAGCTAGTATCTAAAATATATACAGATATTAATAAGTTAAGCTTCAAAAATCAAATAGCTCAATTAAAAACTGGAGTACAGGTCTAAACTATGAATTCACAACAGAAAAATATCAAATGGCTGCAAAGCACTTAAAGAAATGTTCAAAGTCCTTAATCATCAGGAAAATGCAAATCCTGAATTTTTACCTTACACAAATCAGAATGGCTAACATCCAAACCTCAAGTGACAACACATGCTGGTGAAGATGTGAGAAAGAGGACCATTCCTCCATTGCTGGTGTGACTGTTAACTGGTAAAACCACTCTGAAAATCAATCTGGTGGTTCCTAGAAAATTGGAAATAGTTCTACCTGATGACCCAGCTATACCACTCTTGGGCATATACCCAAAGAATGCCCCACCGAAGGACAAGGTCAGATGCTATACAATAATCATAGAAGCCTTATTTGTAAAAGCTAGAAGTTGAAAACAACCCAGATGTCCCTCATCCAAAAAATCGATATAGAAAATATGGTTCATTTACACAATGGGATGCTATACTGCCATTAAAAATGATGACTTCATGGATTTTTATAGGCAAATAGATGTAACTAGAAAATATCCTCCTGAGTGAGTTAACCCAGACCCAAAATGTCATGAAAGGTACATACGTACTGATAAGTGGATATTACCCAAAAAGTACAGAATACCAAAGATATATCCCACAGACCACAAGAACTTTAACAGGCAGAAAGCCCCAAGTGAGTTTGCCTCAATCACATGTAGATTAAGGGGTAAGGAAATAATCACTGTAGGCAGAGTGAGGGAGAAGCCTGGTTGAGAGCGGTCAGGGGGAGTAGAAAAGGGGAACAGGATCAGATATGGGGGCATGGGGACAGGATACAAGCCCAGAGAGTCAGGAGAATGAATGGAAATATGTACCCTCAGTGTGTGGGAGGTGGAGAGACCATCTAGAAAGTACCATCGACTTTGGAGGTGAGAGACTCTCAGGACTCAATGGGGGTGACCTTAGCCACAGTGCCCATCATTGGGCAGAGGAAACTTGAAGAATCCACCTCCAATAGATAGATAGGGTCTCAATTGGAGAGAGACTGGGTTACTAACTCACAATCAACATTTTTGACCCAGAATCGTTCCTGTCTAAAAGAATGGCAGGGACCAAAATTGAGGAGACTGAAGGAAAAGTGGTCCAATGACAGACCCAAGTATGAATTCTTCTCCTTGGGGCAGAGGCACCAAGGCCTAACACTATTAATGATGCTATGATGTGCTTACAGACAGGAGTCTAGCATAGCTTTCTTTTGAGAGGCCATGTCAGCAGCTGACTGCGACAGAGGCAGGTAATTACACTCAACAATTGGACCCCAATGTCTGAATTAGGGGAAGAGTTGAATAGCCAAATGGGAGGGCAACCCCATATAAAGAACAACAGTCTCAACTAACTAGAATCCCAGAGAGCTCCTAGAGATTGAGCCACCATAGAGGCAGAATACATGAACTGGTCTGAGGCTCCCAGCACGTATACAACAGAGTACTACCTGGTCTGGCCTCAGTGGGAGAAGATGCAGCTAATTCCTGAGAGACCTGAGGCCCCAGGGAAGGGGGGCCTGCTGGAGGCTAGCAACTTCTTGGTGGCAAGGGGGAGGAGGAATGTGATGAGGAACTGTGGGAGGGTTGATCCGGAAGGAGATCAATGTCTGGAATGTAACAGAATAAAGACAACAAATATTTACCCATTGAAAATCAGTAATGTTTTGCGTATCGTTAAATGTTTATATCTACCAGAATCTGAGAAAGAACTGATATAGTTTTATTTAAAATAAAAAATCACAAATATGACTGCAAATTAACTTGAGTAGTATCAAGGACCACAAAAATCTTGCTACCTGAGAACTTCTTTATCCATTCTTCAGTTGAGAGTCATCTAGGTTGTTTCTAGTTTCTGGTAATTATAAATAAATCTGCTATGAACACAGTAGAGCATATGACTTTGAGAGATGCTAGAGTGTCTTTTGGGATATATGACTAGTAGTGGTATAGCTGAGTTTTGAGGTATGACTATTCCCCATTTTCTGAGAAACAGCCAAATTGATTTACAAAGTAGTTGTACAAGTTTGCACTCCCACTAGTAATTAAGGAGTGTTTCACTTCATTCACATCGTCACCAACATGTGCCCACTTCATTCATGTCTTAGTCATATTTCTTGCGATATTAAACGAATCATGAAAATGGAGTAATGGGGGGATTATAGGGAAGAAATTCAGAGCTAGACTTGAACAAAATATATAAGCCTGAATGAAAATAGCAAATAACAACATGTAAAGAGTTAATTTAGGACTCTGTTAATGTGTGCTCACTAGGTGTGATATAGTCATCATTTTATTAATTTGTTTTATTAATTAGCATTAACATTTAATACTATAAACTTTCAAATGAAACTCTAATAATACTGATATTACATCATAGAGATGTAGCTAGTTAGGCAATTTCTTCTTAGATGAGTTGGTATTTTATAGATGCTGTAAAAGAGGGACAGAGTCTATTTTTTACAGATATGCAAAGCCAGCATTTTTTTTTTTTAAAAAAAAAACATCTTAGAGTCCATTTAGTGATGCTGGAAGTTTCAGACTCTACAGTCTGGTGCTGAAATCTTGGAGGATTCCTGAAGATATAATAATCTTCAGTCCATATTGGAATCTTAGTGAATTCTAATACCAGTGAAGGAATGCTGCTAGAACAGAAAATATTAACTTACCAGTAAGAGTGAGGACAATCAGGCAAAAACAATTTTATTTTTCATTTTCCACGGTAGGCTGCTACCAGAAGCTGTGTCCCAGAATATGCTAACAGAATGTAGCAATAAAATGACTCCTAATGGCATACTGCTGTAACTCTAGACAGAAAGACTAAGCCAGACACAGCAGGAATAAGGCACATAGTAATTCACAGAGATTGTGGCAAAACACATTCTTGCCTGCACAGGTTCAAGCTAGTTGGGGTCCCAGCACTCAGAGGTGGAATTGTACATGGAATCACATCCTTAACCCAGACTTGATATGCATGGAACTAATCTTGGGTAGTAATCTAAAGCCTTCAAATATTTTTGAGTTGTAAACACTTCTCAGAGCTGTAAAGGCCCTTGACAACCATCTTGCTGCTACCAGCAGTTAAGTCATATCTTATTTAAATTTATATGAAAAATTCAAGTTGGTGTTTTCCATTTTAGAGTTGTTATCCCCAAATTATTATTAATAAAGCACCTCCCATTTATGTACTTCATTATCTACCCACTTCACTTTTATGGGAAGATAACAGAGTGGTTAGAGACAGAAAACTCTCTACCAACTCACAGTCACACATCAACTATGTATTCAGGCTCTTGACATGAAGGTAATGTCGAAATGCAAGAGAAAATATATAGTAAGTCTTTAATCTGTCCATGGTATGATCCTGTCTGTTATTGTCAGTAGACTCACTGGAAATCTTTGAACATGAGACGTGTTTCTCTTCTGGATTAAACTATCTATCCCAGGACATAAGTCTTTTCTTCTCCCACCAAAAGATTCCTAGGGGTATTCTAATTTCTTACAGTCCATTCCTGACAGCTGGAGAGGACAACCCAAGTTCCTCTGTAAAACATACTTTCATCTGTTACGCAGGATGGTTATATAATACTTGAGTTTTGGCAGCAAATGTTCTCCACCACTGATGTGAAGTCCGGATTTTCAGTGTGACAATTCTGAGATCTGGTACAAACTTTTAAGAGGATGGGGTCTGAGAGACATAAGGTCATTACATATGTGCACTTTTGGGGGATACTAAGACCTAGTGATTTTCCTGTCTTGCACTCATTTCCTTCCCAGCCACCAGTAAAGGAGTGATTTGTTTTACCATGTACTACCTCTATGGCCTGTAGTCTCCCCCTCAGGTTCTAAAACAATACAGGTAACTTAACAGACTGACATCTACCAAACAGTCAGCCCAAAAGAAGCTTCTTGGTCTTTAAATTTATGTTCTCAGGTACTGTTTGGACATGTTCTACCTTTGTTGAACTACAATCTTCCGTGTATGAATTTTCACATGAGATGAGCTATTTTTTGCCTTTCTGATTAATTTTTTTGCATTAGCCTTATCTTCCTAGCTAGATAGGAAGCTCTTTAAAAGTTTGGATCCTAGATAAAGACATGTTTACTGTAAGAAACCCAATCTGGCATTCTGGAGGAAAATTTTGGACCATGTTCCCCTTCACTATATCCCTAGAACAAAGAATGGATAGATGCTTGAAGGAAATAAAAGCAATCAAATTTTAGTGGTAAAAATCAGCACAGCCCCATTCCCAATCAACTACAAAATAAATCTGTGCTCTTGCCTCCATATACATTTGTGCTAGATTAGGCTGAGTAACATGATGTAGCACTTTTTAGCACTCTATGGAAACTTATGGACGTCAGAAAACTCCTTTACTTGAGGATTTTGAGGGTGTTTGTTAGACTCCCTGTCTTAGTTAGGGTTTCACTGCTGTGAACAGACACCATGACCAAGGCAACTCCTAAAAGGACAACATTTGATTAGGGCTGGTTTACAGATTCAAATGTTCAGTCCATTATCACCAAGGTGGGAGCATGGCAGCCTCCAAGCAGGCATGGTAAAGGAGGAGCTGTGAGTTCTACATCTTCATTTAAAGGGTTCTAAAAGATATTGTCTTCTAGGCAGCTAAGGCAAGGGTCTTAAATCTACTGCCACAGTGACATACCTAAACCAACAAGGCCACACCTCCAAATAGTTCCACTCATTGGACCAAGTATAGTCAAAGCAGACACTCTCCTACTATGTAACACATGGAAACTATCTCTGCTCTGCTTCACTTAAACTATGATGAGAATATGCTTTATCCCCATCATCCTGTATGTAGAATAATACTCTATCTCTAAATGTTCTCCCAAATCAATACCTGAGCATGCATCATTGATGGTTGTGAAAATATCTAATAAAAGTCTGAGAAAGAGGAACACTCCTCTATTGCTGGTGGGATTACAAGCTGGTACAACCACGCTGGAAATCAGTTTGGTGGATCCTCAAAGAATCAGACATAGTACTACTTGAGGACCCAGCTATACCATTCCTGGGCATATATCCACAAGATGCTCCAACATGTAATAAGGGCACATGATCCACTATGTTCATAGCACCCATATTTATAATAGCCAGAAGCTGGAAACAACCCAGATGTCCCTCAACAGAGGAATGGATACAGAATATGTGGTACATTTACACAATGGAATACTACTTAGCTTTAAAAACAATGACTTCATGAAATTCACAGGCAAATGGATGGAACTTGAAAATATCATCTCCAGTGAGGTAACTCAGTCACAAAACATCAAACATGGCATGTACTCACTGATAAGTGGATACTAGCCCAAAAATTCGGAATACCAAAGATTCAATTCAATGGTGGACTGAGTGTGGGGTCCCAGAATGAGGAGTTTGAGAAGAGACTGAAGGATCTGAGAGTTTGCAACCCCATGGAGGCAGTGACAGTGTGAATCTGCCAAACCCCCAGTGCTCAGAGCCTTCACCATCAACCAAAGAATATACATAGAGGGATCCATGGCACTGGCCACATATGTGGCCAGGGTAGAGGAGGGTCTTGTTGGACATCAGTGGGAGGAGAAGCCCTTGGGTTGAGGGTGTTAGATGCCCCAGTACAAGGGAATGCCAGTGAGGGAAGATGGCAGTGGGTGGGTGGGGCAAATACCATCATGGAGGGAGGGGGTGGGGGGAAGGTATAGGGATTTCCTAAGGGGAGACCTGGAATGGGGAAAACTTTTGAAATGTAAATAAAATAGCAAAAATCAAACAAACAAACAAAAACAAAAAACAGAAAAAAAACACTGTACGAGACACTTGTGTCTGCTCCTTTCACAAACCTACATATTTTGTTCTAAACTCGCATCTCTTACGTCTTCTACATATACATATTTTGTAATATTTAGAGATATCATGCATAATATTCTATGTTGGAAATGAATATTAATTTTTCAGTACAATTTTACAATACTGTATACTTATTTTTCTAAGGTACATAAATATTTCTCTGAGTTATATTAGAGCTAGAGTATTACTCTGTATTAGAGTTTCAGTCCCTGGCCTGTACAGGATAATTGTTTTCCATGGATTATAGCACAGTTTTGCTCTGAAATGTCATGACCTATGCTTCTAAATATTTTCAGGTAATAAGAAAAGAAAAGCTCATTTGGCTTCTGATAAGTTTGATACTGTTAATGTTCAAGGTATTACAGATGTAAACCTTTAATAATAAACACTAATTATTTTTCTAAAGAGACCATTAGAAGGTCCAATTAAATTCCTCTGTGTACTGCTTTCTGGATCAGGAGCAGTGACTTAAAATACCACATACTATGCCATGTTCCACTTGTGACCTCTTGCAGCCCTACAGTTTGATATTTGACTTTTATTTACACAATGTTTGTGAAGTGTTTTTCATGTGTGCACTAATTGGGTCTTCACATAAACTCACAGAGACAGTTCCCACCAGGAATGATGGAAGAATATGAAATAAACACTTTGTTAACCCTAGTTCATATTTAGGGTTTACTCCTATGAGGAGATACCATGAGTAGGGGAAATCTTAAAAGTAAAACATTTAATTGAGGTTGACTTATAGTTTTAGTGGATCAGTTTATTATTATCATGGTGGGAAGCATGGTAGGATCTGGGCAGACATGGTACTGAAAGAGCCAAGTGTTTATCTTGTTAATGAAAGAGCAGCCAGGAGAGGAGTAACTTATGAAGAAAGATAAGAAGGGAATCCCTTCCAAAGTTGGCAGAGCTTGAACATTAGGAGACCTCAAAGTGCACCTAAACAATGACACACTTCCTAACACAAGGTCACAGCTTATCAAACAAGGCCACACTTCCTAATATTGCCACTTCCCATGGGCTAAGATATTCAACAAGCACACCCTGCTATAAAAAAAAGTTTGTCCAAGTTCCCAATTGTGTCTACTTTATTTTTCAGTATTCAGTATTTGATAGATTATGATTTTTATAATGGAGTTTTTACAATTTTGTGTATCTTCCTGATGCTTTGCTTTATCAGAAACATAGCTTTCATCCTGCATCACGATTTTAGTTTGCATCATAGTAGATAGAGTGCTAAGATGAATTCCTTCCATGCTTCTAGAGAGTCGACCCTCTCTGGTTCTGGTTAAAAGTCAGAGGCCCTGGACTAGGTGTGGGAGTACCTACCCTTAATGTTAACACTTGGGAGGCCTATAGAGGAAGATCTTCTGTTAGGTCAAGGCCAGCCTGTTTGAAGTAGTGAGTTCCAGGACAGAGAGGGATATTTCCTTTTCCCACTCCCTTTTCCACTTTCTCCCTCTCCCCATCATATATATCTATATTTATATCTATATAGATATTATTATAGATGTAGATGTAGATATAGATACAACATTTTCTGCCTCCTAATCATGTGGATTTTAAGGGGTGATAAATCCGAATAACATTTTCAAAAATCAAGTTTTTTCTCAGTGTTTAGTGTCCTGGAATTAGATTTCCAATCTACAACTAAAACCAGAATTTTTTTTTTCTCTTTTAGATCTTAAATCATTTAAATCACTTTGAGACTTTCATAAATTTTAAAACAGCGACAGAAACAAAAATCTCCTATGTTTTCTTCCCCAGAAATATTAGCATAAAAGAAAGAGAAAAATGACTTTTGAAATAGACCTGAAACCATAAAATTGAACAGACCCCAAAGAGGGTCATTCTAAGGTCCTTGGAAGTATTCTTGCTTCCCATGGGAAGTTCCCCTCCCAGACCCCAGTACTATTAATTTTTACTTTGGCCCAAGTGGTGACTTGTGGAATACTTAATCCTAGATGCTACCTATTAGTGATATGACCCTTGCTAAATTTTCCCAGATCCAGTATAATTATATCAATGATAACACTTACCAAATTTCAAATAAATGCCTTTACACAACAAGCAATCATATTTACAAAGGAAGGTGAATCTTGTACAAAGTCTGCATCTAGACTTAAAAATATATACATGTGGGAGAAAGACATCTGATTTAATTGTTGAGATTCTCCTGCTCTTATAAACAAGTCATTGATAGAGATTGAGCTCTCCAAATCCCCTTTAGATCCTGAATCCTAAAACCATATCGTGTATTTTGGGCCTCGTTCTTGCTAGTACGCTCAAACCACTGGACTTGATATATTTGAAGGCTTCATTAATCTAGATATAATCTAATATCTTTACAGGTGAATCTTTGTAGAAGTCTCAGCTTTGATACAGAAGAATATGTCTTCCCCTACAGGTAGAATTATTTGTCACATGATATTATTTGTCACATGCAATTGAGAATGTAAAATAATTTTTTAATTATTATACTGGACCTAGGAACATAAACTGGAGCATTGTGCACATACAACTAATATATAGCACATGGAATTAAATATTTCATGGGTCAATTCTTAGACTAAGGTCAAAGGTACTGGAAGGAAATCCAGACAACCAGTCCTCCTCTTATTCCTCCACTTTTTTTCCTTTTCTCAAAAACAGCACTGTGTGGCAAATGATTTGGGAGGATTTCATGTTTCTTAATCCTAAATCATATGCATAATCAAAAAGTCCTTAACAGTTTTAAATTCAGGGATCATACACTGATATCCTAGTTAGTGTTATAGACAGTGCATATTAATTCCTGAGAAAATGGAATATAGGGCAAATGTTTCTTCTGTAAGATAATTTTACAGGGCTCTAGCAATCCTTATAAGTTGATGAAAAGGGGGTAGAAATAATGAACATTTATTCAAGGGGCTTGACATTTTTCTCCAGCAGACTATTCAGATAGTTAAAGACTCGTATTGTGTCTTAGAGCACTCAAAAGTAAGTAGCAATGTCTTTGCTTTTCAAAGCTCTCCTGAGTTGCCTGACTTTGCAGATTGGTGTGGGGTTCAGTATTTCAAACCTTCCTTTGGTATTTGTGACACTATAAGTTGAAGACGTTGACAACTAGTAGAAAGTTTCCATCGATTGGGCTATGTTGTAGAATGTAAGGTTTTCTAACCTTTAAAACTCCTGTCACAATTTCTGCACCCTTAGTAGCCCAGACTGCTCAATGGAGTTCCTTGTTCCCTTTCTCTTTTGGGGTACAATACTTTGCTATGCAGTTTTTACAAAGATTTTGTTTTCTTCTTAAGGTTAGTCAGGTGATAGGAAGTGACAGGGTCTGTAGTATGGGTCACTGACAGATTGTGCTTACCATGTGAGAAGCCCTTGAACACACATCCCTGCACTTCACATAAACTGATCCTTGCTTAGATGAAAACCTTAACTAGTATACAAAGAAACTTTAGTAATTTCTACTATCCAATCCATGCTCCAATTGGCAAGGTTTCCTTAACTTCTTCAAAGTTGCTTGAAAGAGGAAAACTTCTAGTGAATGGTAACATGAGTGATACATGTTAAAGTAGTGCAGAAGCACAGCTGTGTAGTTAAATAAAAATGAATTTTCTCTTGTGAAAGAGAAAATTAAATGATCAGATTCAGTTGCTTCAACAGGGGTTTAAATGGCATTTTCTGAGAACCTTAACAATTCTTCTGTGTTTTATTGCTAAAATGTAAATGTACGTTTTACTTCCCTTGACAAAGCTTGTTATCTGTTCAAATGGCTGTCTGGGATTGTACAGAGTCAATGGTTAAAACTCTAAAGGTTAACTATAGTAAAATATTTGACAGGCATGAGCTACGTGGACTATTCAATTTTCCTGTGTCTACACAATTATAGGTGAGTTATTATGTATTCCAAGGTCTCTTTTACTGTTTCTGAACTGAGCTCTTTGTAATTCTATCTAGATTTAACAAACCTTACAAGATTGGGAGGGGATTAGTACTGGATGGCTTAACTGCCTTGACTGGCATGGCAAGATTACATAAACTGGGATATCTGTGTCAAGCTGAAACATGTTTGGCACCATTGGAAAGGGCTTTCCTCGGGACAGTATTAGGAGAGGGGCAGTGATCATATCCTACTGCTAGTTTAGGTATATTAAGCCCTTGTTCTAATATCCTTGTCTTTATGCTCAATAGTGTCCAGCTGTCATCATGAGTCTGGCTTTGACTAAAGAAGTTCATTGCATGGAATAAGAGCTACTGATTACTCAAAGTACTTAAAATGGAGTGAATGATCCCTAATCAAATGTATTAGGCTTCTTGGGTAATTCTTATGAGCTCTCTGAATCCCTGTGGCAAGATTTTCAACTTTCTTTTGCTTACATGTTTAGGCAAGCTAAAATAACTTGCCATTAAATGTAAACGCAAACTGAATTCACATAACTTAAAAGTCATGCAGAGCATGAGTCGACTAAATTGCTGCTGAGATATATAACCTCAGTAAGAATTGCGTAGATATTAAACTTCAGGCACAATGTGTACATTGAAATCTGAGCAGTGTATTAAAAATTAGTGCATGACTTGTTTAGGAAGAGTTGTAGAACTGAGTGAGGTGTGGCTCTGAAATTCATCAATGAATTTGGCCTTGTTAAGCTCAGGACCTTTGATTCACCTGTACTATTTGTTGGTTCTGTAATTACTGTTTAAATTCTGGCCCTTAAAGCTTAATTTTAACTAGTCTCAAATTCAGTAGAAGTGACTAGATTGAGACTTTAACCAAATCTTCGTCACTCAAAGAGATTTATATTCTGCTACTTCTGAATGGCCTTTGATAAATCATGTGAAAGGAGTTGTGACCAATGAATAGAGAATAACTTCTGGTGTAGAGGATTCTGAATGTGAAGGTTTTTTTTTTGGTTTTGTTTAGCTTTGTTTTTGCTTTTGACTAAAACCAATATTCTTTACCTTGTTCTCAGACAAAAGTTGTTTATTTTAAGTGGGTATTTTCATTATTTGCATTTCAAATGTTATTCCCTTTCACTCTGCACCCCTCCCTGAAACCCCATCCCAATTTTTCTCCCCCTGCTTCTATGAGGGTATTCACTCCACCCACACACTCAATCCTGCCTCCTGATCCATTGAATTCCCCTACAATCGGGAATCTATCAAGCCGTCATAGACCAAAGACCTCACCTCTCATTGATTCCAGAAAAGGCCATCCTCTGCTACATATGGGGCTGGGGCAATGGGTCCCTCCATATCCACTTTGTTTGGTGGCTTAGGCCCTGGGAGCTCTGGGAGGTATGGTTGCTTGATATTGCTGTTCTTCCTATGGGGTTGAAATTCCCTTCATCTCCTTCAGATCTTTCACTAATTCCTCCACTGGGGACTCTGCTCTCAGTCCAATGGTTGGATTCAAGCACCTGCCTCTGTATTTGTAAGGCTCTGGCAGGACCTCTCAGGAGACAGCTATATCAGGCTCCTAACAACAAGCATTTCTTGGCATCCACAATAGTGGTAAGGTTTGGTAACTATATATGTGATGAATCCCCATGTGGGGCAGTCTCTGGATGGCTTTTCCTTCTGACTCAGCACTACATTTTGTCTCTATATTTTCTCCCAGGAGTATTTTCTTCCCTTTTCTAAGAAGGACCAAAGCACCCATACTTTGGTCTTCCTTCTTCTTGAGCTTCATGTGGTATATTAATTGTATCTTGGGTATTCAGAGCATTTGGGCTAATAAGAACTTATCAGTGAGGGCATAGCATATGTGTTCTTTTGTGATTGGGTTACCTAATTCAGGATGATATTTTCTAGTTCCATTCATTTGACTAAAAATTTCATGAATTCATCATTTTAACGTGGCTGAATAGTACTCCATTGTGAAAATGTACCACATTTTCTGTATCCATCTCTTTGGTGAAAGACATCTGGGTTCTTTGCAACTTCAGGCTATTATAAATAAGGCTGCTATGAACGTAGTGGAGCATGTGTCCTTGTTACATGTTGGGAAATAATTTGGGTATAACCACAGGAGTTGTATAGTTGGGCCCTTAGGTAATACTATGTGCAATTTTCTGAGGAACCACCACACTGATTTCCAGACTGGCTGTACAAGCATGCAATCCCACCAACACCAGAGGAGTGACAATTGTGAAGGGTGTCATTTCCCTAATTTCTTTTTCAGCCAGCTTATCCTTTGACTATAGGAAGGGGATTGATTTGTTTGAGGTAATTTTATATCCATCTACTTTGCTGAAGTTGTTTATCAGCTTTAGGAGTTCTCTGGTAGAATTTCTGGGTCATGTAAGAATATGATCATATCATCTGTAAATAGTGATATTTTGAATTCTTCCTTTCCAATTTGTATCCCTTTGACCTCTTTTGTTGTCTAATTGCTCTAGCTTGAACTATAAGTGCTATATTGAATAGATAGCGGTAGAGCAAACAGCCTTGTCTAGTACCTGATTTAAGTTGGATTGCTTCAAGTTTCTCTCCATTTAGTTTGATCTTGGCTACTGATTTGCTGTATATTGATTTTATTATGTTGAGGTATGGGTCTCAGTACTTGGTCTTTCCAAGACTTTTAACATGAAGGGATGTTGAATTTTGGCAAATGCATTTTTAGCATCTAATGAAAAGATCATGTGGTTTTTTGTTTGTTTGTTTGTTTTAGTTTTTTTTAGTTTGTTTATGTAGTGGATTAGGTTGATGGATTTCTGTATATTGTACAATCCCTGCATCCCTGGAATGAAGCTGACTTGATCATGGGGAATGATCATTTTGATGTGTTTTTGGATTCATTTGGCAAGAATTTTATTCAGTTTTTTGCATCAGTGTTCACAAGGGAAATTGTTCTGAAGTTCTATTTCTTTGGTTCATCTTTGTGTGGTTTAGGTATAAGTAATTTTGGCTTAAAAGAAGTAATTGAGTACAGTTCCTACTGTTTCTATTTTGTGGAATCCTTTGAAGAGTATTGGTAATAATTCTCCTTTGAATGTCTGATAGAATTCTCCACTAAAACCATCTGCTCTTGGGTTTTTTTTTTTTGGTTGGGAGGTTATTAATAACTGCTTATAATTCTTTAGGGCTTATGGGAATGTTTAGATGTTTTATATAATCCTGTTTTAACTTTCTCACCAGATTTCTTTCTAGAAAATTGTCCATTTCATTTTAACTTTTCAGTTTTGTTGAGTATAGGCTTTTGTAACAGGATCTGATGATTTTTTGAATTTCCTCAGAATCTGTGGTTATATCTTTTCAATTCTTTTTTCAATTCTTATTTTGTTAATTTGGATACTCTCTCTGTGCCCTCTGGTTAGTCTAGCTGAGGGTTTATCTATTTTATTGATTTTCTAAAAGAACCAGCTTCTGGTTTTGTTGATTCTTTGTATAGTTTGTTTTGTTTCTATTTGGTTGATTTCCCCTCTGAGTTTGATTATTTCCTGGCATTTTCTCTTCTTGGATATATTTGCTTATTTTTGTTCTAGAGCTTTCAGGTGTGCTGTCATGCTGCTTGTGTAGGCTCTCTCCATTTCTTTGTGGAGGTACTTAGAGTTATGAGTTTTCTTCTTACCACTGCTTTCATTGTGTCCCATAAGTTTTGGTATAATGTGTCTTCATTTTCATTATATTCTAAAAAGTCCTTAATTTCTTTCTTTATTTCTTCCTTGATCAAGTTATCATTGAGTGGAGCCATGTATATGTGTGCTTTCGATTGTTTTCATTGGTATTTAAGACCAGGCTTAGTCCCTGGTTATCTGATAGGATGCATTGGATTATTTCCATCTTCTTGTATCTGTTGAGTCCTGTTTTGTAACCCAGTATGTGGTCAGCTTTGGAGAAGGTACTATAAGGTGCTGAGAAGAAGGTATATTCTTTTGCTTTAGGATGAAATATATATAGATCATTTGGTTCATAACTTCTGTTAGTTTCACTGTCTCTCTGCTTAATTTCAATTTAAATGATTTGTCCATACTGAGAGTGGGGTGTTGAAGTCTCCCCCTATTATTATTATGTGAGGTGAGGTGTGTGCTTTGAGCTTTAGTAAAATTCCTTTTATGAATGTGGGTGCCCTTGCATTTGGAGCATGGATATTCAGAATTGATAGGTCATCTTGAAAGATTCTTCCTTTGATTTATTTGAAGGGTACATTCTTAGCATTTTTGATAACTTTTGGTTGAAAGTTGATTTTTCCTTTATTAGAATTGCTACTCCCACTTGTTTCTTTGGATCATTTGCTTGGAAAATTCTAACCTTTTACTCTGAGTTAGTGTTTGTGTTTGTCACTGAGATGCATTTCCTATATGCAGCAAATTACTGTGACCTGTTTATATATCCAGTCGGTAGTTTATGCCTTTTTATTGGAGAAGTGAGTCTATTAATATTAGGATAAATTAAGGAAAAGTGATTGTTATTTCCTGTAATTTTTATTGTTAAAGGAGGAAGTATGTTTGTGTGGCTCTCTGTTTTTGGGATTGCTGACAGATTACTTTTGTGCTTTTCCTAGATTATAGATTCCCCTCCTTGTGTTGGTTTTTTCCATCTATCATCCTTTGTAGGTCTCAATTTGTGGAAAGATATTGTATAAATTTGGTGTTGTCATGGAATATCTTCTTTTCTCTGTCTACAGTAATTGAGAGTTTGCCTGTGTGGGTATTTGTGTCCTCTCAGGGTCTGTATGAAATCTGACCATGATCTTCTTGCTTTCATAGTCTCTGGTGACGAGTCTGGTATAATTCTGAGAGGCCTGCATTTTTCTGTTACTTGATATTATTCTCTTACTGCTTTTAATATTCTTTCCTGGTTTTGTGCCCTTGGTGTTTTGATTAATATGTGATGGGAGGAATTTCTTTTCTGGTCCAGTCCATTTGGAGTTCTGTAGGCTTCTACTTTTATGTTCATGGGCATCTCTTTGTTTAGGTCAGAGAATTTTTCTTCTAAAATTTTGTTGAAGATATTTACTGGCCCTTTAAGTTGGGGGTCTTTGCTATCTTCTTTACCAATTATTCTTTGGTTTCATCTTCTCATTTTGTCCTAGCTTTCCTGGATGGTTTGGGCTAGGAGATTTTTGCATTTTGCATTTTCTTTGACTGATGTCAAATTAATTATATCTCATTTATAATGAAAAATACTGATGCTGCAGCGTCTCAGGAGGTATCTCTCCTTTGTATGCTTTCCAAAAACCATCTAATGCCTTAGAGTCAGCACAGATATCCATATTAGATGCATACATACTGTCATTTTCTGTAAGTGTGAGAAATTGAATATCTGTGTGGTCCTAGATTTTTCACCCTGCTTCATTCCTCCTGGAAAGAGTGTAAGAAGGTTATTGAGCCACGTATCCAACCCTGTAAAACTACTTTAGCTAAAAAAAAAAAAGTTAAACCAGCCTCTGCATTGAAATCGTCCAGGTGGGTAACCCTGGTAAATTGTCTTAAGGTTTTGTAGTTAGATAACACTGTTTATTTTCTATCTTAATTTCCTTTACATAAGAGCACTATCAATTGACACTGATGTACATGTAATAAAATGCCATGAATAAATTAAAAAAAAATAAACAACACCTTGCTAAAATCACTGACAATTCTAGCTCAAATCAGGCTGGCACCATTCATGAAGACTTCATAGCCTTGCATACCTAGAAAGTGATAATAGCTATGTGGAAATTAGCAAATTTAAAGTTTATTGAGAATGCAACTATACCTTATAATTGGTTTTAATTCCTATCTTGGATATTTCTGGGTAACACATTCATTTTATGGAAGAAGGATTATAATTCCCTCTGAGTATTTAAGATACCTGAACTGACCTATACTTACAAATAATTGACTTGTGATTATCAGTCAATGAGAAGTACAGTGAAAATTCCTCTTCACTTTATGCTTCCCAGTGAAATGTTTTTTCCCAGTGAAATGTTAAGCAGACTTTTGTTCAAATGGAGCTGAATCCTCAGTATGGAATCTACTTGGCATATAAGCATATAGAGGCTGACATTAAAAGAACAATTTAGTCAAATGTTCAATATGGTAATGTTGCAAATATTGTATCAGATTCAATTTTCTCTCTCTCATCCTTCACACATATCCTAGACTCAAAAATTCTAGATTGATTTTAGAGATCAAGAATAATTTGACTTGGAGATTATAACTAAGAAATAATTCCAGGAGAGAGGTTGCAGGTCTCCATCTCCACACACATCATTGTGAGTGCCATTGTTAATGACCATATCACCTTAAATATTTTGTCATGTCTACTTTTAACATTAGTTTAATTTTTACTCACTTTACATCCCAATCATCATCCCCATCCCCCAGTTCTACTCTTTTGTAGGTCCTCCTCCTCCTCTTCTCTAAGAAGGGTTAGGACCCCTGGGTATATCAACTCTATACAGTACTAGGCACATCCTCTCAACACTGAAGATAGACAAGGTGACCCAGTAAGGTGATTAGGATTCACAGGCAGGCAACAGAAATAAATATAACATAGAACTACGATTTAAGATGAACAAAATTTCTGGGCAATTCTACTTTTGTCACATTCCAAGTACTGTCTGATGTGTCATTATTAAAGTTCTTAAATGTATGACCACATTGGTAGTGCTTGGCATCCCTTTCATAACTCAGAGTCTGTATGCTAACATAACTTCATCTGTCAGATGTCACAATTTTCAGTTTATGGTTTTAAAAGTCCATTGACTTGCTTAGTGGTTATGATGAAGAAGAGAAACTGTGTCTGTTTTAGAGATAAATTACAGTAAAGACATTTTAGTCTATAATTTCTGAGTTTTCTGTTCTTTGAGAAATTATATTCCTTGGAAAGTTTGAATGGAACACTGGTAGGACTGCATGCTGTTGCGATGTTTGTTTCTGTATAGATAACAGTGGTAATTTTTCTGTGTAGAATAACCCCATTCCTGTTTATGGCATTGCTGTTCACTCTTGGTAGACCCAGTTTCTTATATTTGGTTACATATGGGTTGACATAAAATGAACTTATTGCAGTTGGATAGAAAGCCTCTAGAACTGCTATTTATCATCCTTCCACCTTGCACTGATGTGGGTTGAAGTTAAGGTAAATCATAATGGTCCCTTCTTCATTGAGAAAATGGACTCACTTTCTGATTCTGTTGTTGCCAGATTTACAAATCCAGATGACAACATGTCCAGAAAATAGGTAATGCCATTTATATCATCTGGGCAAATTTCTAGTTCCTTACAGGAAAGAAAAAGCTTATTTATATTACCATTCACAGTTTTAGAAGTGTGTAATATATGACATGAACCTGATTATTGAATGAGAGGAACTATGCTTTTTGCAACATGAGGATTTCAGATTAGGAGTGATGGACTTTTTTTTTCTTCTGGGAAAACTGGTTGTCTTATTTTTGTGTGATAATGTGACATTTCTCTTCTCTGTCTCTCTCTGTCTCTCTCTGTCTCACTGCCTCTCTCTCTGTCTCTCTCTGTTTCTCTGTCTCTCTCTCTCTCTGTCTGTCTCTCTCTCTTTTTCTCTGTGTGTGTGTGTCCATGTAGATGCCCTGAAGTCTCATTGAAGTTGCAGCAAACTTCTGATTTAAGCAGTTCTTTGCCTTATGAATGGAATAAAGATTTGTGGTTGTCAGTACAATTGAAATATAGAAGCTCTGATTGCTTAATAATGATTTTTGTTCCTTTTTCTCTACTATTTAGCTATTGATCAAATGAATATGTGATACTAATTCATGACCTCAATGTTCAAGGAATGACCTTGAGCTCAGAGAATATGGATATTAAAATTTCACGGAACTTTTGATTACATGTCTCAGAAAAAATTGTGCACAAAGTACACAGTGAGGGTCAGATAGTGCAAACTCACCTAGCAAGACCTAAATTTTGTAATATTAATTTCTGAACATGGTCCTCAGATAAACATGGGCCTTAAAAATGGAGCATGAATATAAACATCATTATATGAAGGATAACAAGTATACAAATGACATGTCATCTGGCATCCTCTTTTACTATATTGCTTTTTAGTGATTGTACCCTCATCCTGATGCTAAAATGTTCCTTGTGTAATTTGATTGGAGCCTTCTGTCCTGGGCAGGCTATCCACTGGTATCTTCAGTCTTCTGGTTTGCAGATTCTTCATCTTGATCAATAGGGGGACATCTGCTATTGTCCTGGTTTCTCTTTCCTACAAATGTATATGAGCCTGAATCATAATGAAATGACTGTGTTTGGTTTGCCATTTTTTCTTTTGATGTATGTGCAAAATAGTAATGTAAAGGAGTTCCGAGTAGAATATTAATTAGCCCTTCAAACTGAAGCCATGATCCAAAATCCATTACATTTACACCTACATCTACACTTTGAAATAAAAAATCAGTGTGGTATACTTATTAGTCCAAAGGGCAGCATAGAAGACTATCATCCCAAGTACTGAGCTGGTAGAGTATCTGGTAATTGAGCTTCAGCTATGCTTCTTTTCCTGACTGTGTTTAATTTTCCTGGACACATTGGCCAAAACTTTTAGACTCTCTTTAGCAGTTTTAAGTTAAAACATTACTTGGGTATATAATAAATACAACTGAATGAAGTTAAATGGGAAGTCTTAAGGTCTGTCCTAGAAATACATATAAAGTTGGCTTTGTTGGTATATACTTTATGTCTTCTCTGACCTATAATTACAGGGCAGGCAGTTCCTTGGATCTCACTACCCTGCTAAAATGTCTTTTACCTGGCAAATCCCATGCCAGTAAGAGACCATGTTTGTTTGTTTTCTCTCTCTCTCTCTCTCTCTCTCTCTCTCTCAAAGGGAGAATTGTAGGTAAGACAAACAACAAAAACAACAAAACAAAAACATTAGATTGCCTTTAGGTCTCTAAATATGTGCACAAATGAATCTGTAACATCATGCACAAACATCCCACATAAAAGATTACCAATGGAGAGATGCCTCCAACTCCTCAATATATCTGTATATTGAGTTAAAATATCAGTATGTTGGATTCAGTGTTATAAATAATCTATATAGTGTTAATGTATACAGATGGTTTGCATAAATTATATTTATGTTATATAAGATACTTGAATGTTTACGGATATTTATTATTTTGGAATCTGAAGGAGATTAGTTCCAGAATATTTGTAGATGAATCAAACTCACTGGGTAACTCACTTTTCCAAGCCCTATATACTGTCCATACCACCTGTAACAACCTACATCTAGACACTGTGTAGACCAAGCCTCTAAAGAGACTCAGACCCAGCACAGACAGTTACCCTGCCTAAACACAGACACTGTCAAGAATACTCTTCACACCTGCACTAGACTGAAAATTGAAACCACACTTATTTTGGGACCAGGACCAGCACCAGTCCAAGACCCAGACGAGGACCCATCTCCTAAGATCTAGACCGGCCAAAAACTGGGAACTGCACCTGAACCCAGACCCAGATAAGGATGCTGCCATATTCCAGACTCTATGGAGACTTGGAATCTGAAGAAAAGTTGTATCTTAGAGAAATAAGGATTCTAAGAGATGAGCACCACCAACTTGTTCAGACATGGTCCCAGATTCCAATACAGAGCCCTGGATCCTACCAAGAAGGTGACATCAACATGTGTCCTGCTGAATCCTAGAACATGCAGAGATATAGGCACTACAGTGATACTGACCATGCAGAGTAGGGAACGTTGTGGAAACATGGATCTGGTATGCCAAAGATCCTGCAAAAATTTGTACTCACTACAATCCTGTGGAAAAGGAGACCCCCCCCAAAGTGCTCTGTTGATACTCAGCATGAAAAGAAGCCCAGACTCTCAAGAAAAATACCTTCAGACAAGGACCCTGTTGAAATATTGAACATGTGGAGATAGAATTCCAGCTGAAATTGAATTTCCACTTAGCCCAGACCTGGATCTATTGACTATAACCCTGCCTAGACCTGTACATGAACTACACCAGGAATAAGACCAGGATAATGTTCATACCATAGTTGAGGACCCGCTCATAGACACGAACCATGACACAACAAATATCACACCATAGACCAGGCCAATTCCAGGACATCTACCAAGAATAGAACATTGCCCAGCCAGAACATCATCATCATCATCATCATCATCATCATCATCATCATCATCATATCTACATGTGGAGCCAGAAATTGTTGATACCATGGACCCAGACCAAGAACCAGATCAGACTTGTCGCCAAAATCTGCCTAGTACCCTGGCTAGACCAGGACTGGAGCCACACTAAAACTGGAACCAGAACCAAGAAAATGCTCACACTATGACAAGGACAAGCCTCCAAATAGAAGGCCTGTCACAGTAAAAATAGGGCTATAGACCTTGAGAAGCATATTAGCCAGGCTAGGATTGGAATGTCCAGACTTGTCTCTGATCTAAAACTAAGTCCCCACAGAGAATAGATATATACAAGGGTCCTAGTGAACCTGGAACATGTGGATACTAGAAGTCTGCAGGATCATAGGGTTTGAAACACCAACTCCAAGGAAAGAAAGACTATGTGGAGTCAGAGATCCAGATGAAGCTGATACACATCTGGACTAGACATGAAGCAATGTGAGGCCTAGCACCCTGCTTAGTCCAAAACAAAATCTCAACCAGGACCAGAAACTTTGGAGACCAAACCAACCCTGACACTTTTGAGATGTGAGACCATAACCCTCAAGAGGCTCCAGACCTAGTTGATGGAGGCAGATACCAGGCCAAGATGAGGATGGGAACATGGAACACAACAGAGGGGAGTCTGGTAAGAAGACTTATATCTAAACAAGGAATCTTCAAAGACCTAGACCCAGATGTGGGCCTAGAAAATGACTCTGCAGAAGAGACCTGCAGAGATCCTGTTATTATTCCCATCCAGAAATTACTGAGGCAGTCTAGAGTTATGGATCCTGCGGAAGTACAAATCTGGCCAAGACTAGTACCTTTATTTGGACTAGATCTCGATCTGGACTCTACCAGGACCAACACCAACCCCAAAATATAGAGACCTACCCAGCCAAGAAGAGGCATTTACCAGAATATGCCATGGAGAAGGACATGGAACACTGCATGTATCAGGTTGGTTAAAAGGCCTATATTGAGATTAGACACTCCCTAAACAGGAATCTATATCCAGAAAACATACTGGATAAGGATCCTGCCAACCCTGAGACATGCACTCAACACTTTGGCAACCTTTTCCCTTTATATAT
>JADRCH010001804.1:0-13237 GCA_019843965.1 Rhynchomys soricoides
TTTTTTTTTTTTCCTGTATTAACCTGGGTGATCATAATTGTTCTGTGACCTGGACAGGGTCCTGATTCAGAGGACCAGGAGATCAGAAGAAAAAGAAGGTAGAATGAGAATGTTTATTATTGAGAGGTCTTACACAAACTATGTCATATGCCAAGCAAGTTTATTAAGAGGTGTAGCATCTTATATATTGTTTGCAAGGGAGAAAATGGGGAAAAACCAGCAGAAACCATTATACAATGTTTGTCAATGACAAAGTCAGCAGGAATCTAATTAAAAAATGTTGCATCAAGAGAACACAGAATATCTTAAGAACATTATGGATTGAGTACATAGAAGCCTTGAGACTGTTAACTTCAGTCTCTTTAGGGGGAGGTGAGAGCCAAGTTTCCAAAAGCCAAAACCTTAATTCCCTTGATGCCCTTGTTCCCAGCATTAGACTGGCCTTGCCAAATCTGCTCCTGGGAAAGGACACAGAACTGGGTTCCTTTTATCCTTCGAACAGGGCCTCTGACAAAATTTTGGTTCGGTCCAGCTCTCAGCAGTTCCCACAAGTTTCCTAAAGTCTTGTAACTGTCTCCCTTCTTTGTTCTCATAATATAATATACTTTTCCTCCACAATGGTCAGCATTTGCCCACTAGAGTTTACGTGTTGAAACTATTGTTGTAATTATTATCCTTGGATATCCATCTCAATTTAGAATCATAAAAAAAGTGAAAGAAGTCAAATTTGTTGTAGATTTACTGCTGCGCATGGAGCCTGACCTTAAATATGGTTTGAATACTCAGTAAAATATTTGAGAAACATTGGCTTTTCTTTGAGGGTGGCACTTGGGAGGAAGAAAGGAAGGGAAGGGAGAAAGGGGGTTGGGCAGGACCAGGTATGGAAAGAGACAGGGATAATATACAGAGGGTCAGGAATCTGAACAGAGGTGTGTAGCAATGGGGGGAAGGGGAACTGGGGGTAGCCACTAGCAAGTCCTAGATGCCAGGAAATTAAGAGATTTCCTGGACCCAACAGGAAGGATATTAGCTGAAATACCCAACAATGACGAGAGAGAACCTTTAGAGGCCTTATCCAGAGGTTAGGCCAGGACCCTGGTTGGGGTAAGAGGCCACCCACTTATATCCAAATGTTCAACCCAGAATTACTCCTGTCTAAAGGAAATAGGGGGAAAAGTGTGTAGCAGAGACTGAAGGAAAGGCCATCCAGAAACAGTCCCACCTGGGGATCCATCTCATATACAGACACCAAACCCAGACACTATTGTGGATGCCAAGGAGTGCTTGCTGACAGGAACCTGATAAAGGTGTATCCTGAGGTGTTCTCTCAGAGACTGACAAATACAGATATGGATGTTTGCAGTCAACCATCTGACTGAGCACAGGGACACAATGTTACAGGAAGGAATGAAGGAGCTGGAGGGGTTTGCAAATGCATAGGAAGAACAATATAAACTAACCTGATCCCCAGGACTCCCAGTGACTAAACCACCAACCAAAGAGTACACATGGAGGGACTCATGGCTCCCACAGTGTATGTAGCAGAGGATGGCCTTATTGGCACCAATGGGAAGGGAGGCCCTTGATCCTGTGAATGCTTGATATCACACTATAGGGGAATGCCAGGGCAGGGAGGTAGGAGTGGGTGTGTGGGTGAGGGAACACCCTCATAGAAGCAGGGTGACGGGTATGAGATAGGGGGTGTTCCAAGAGGAAACCAGGAAAGGGGATAACATTTGAAATGTAAGTAAGAAAAATATCCATTTTTTTTTAAAAAGAGTACCATTTCCCTTTTTTTTTACACAGCACTTTTGTCATTTGTATATAGGGCTGCTTGTATTTTGATGCTAATTCTGTTCTGCTGGGAAGGGCTGTGGAAGGAGTCAGTACTCACATAAATTCTTGTGAACCACCTTAATAGAGCCAGTAATTGGGCTGAAGAGGGAAAGGTGGAGCTAAAAGTTTGGGAGGATTAGGAGAAGAAAAAGGAGAAGGAGAAGGAGAGAAGAAGAGATCAACATGGTCTGGAGAAACTGCAAGTTATAACGGGCCACTTAGATGGGGAAGAGTGTAGTAAAGTGGCAGATCTGCTCAAGCTAGGTGAGCAGCTTGATTCACATTAATTGAGTTGTGTTTTCTTTGCCCGGGATTTTTTGGGTTGGAGATTTATGGCAACCTAGGGGTATGATTTTTTTTATTTTTTTATTTTTATATTTTTATTTATTTTTTTATTTTTTATTTTTTTGTGAGTTAAATTTTTTCCAGCTCCTTTGCTGAAAGAAGCTGTAACTGTTTTCAGGTTGAATTTTTACAGTCACTTAGACATACAATCATATCATCTGCAAATACAGCTACTTTGACTTCTTCCTTTCCAACTTGTGTCTTCTTGATCTCCTTCAGATTATTATTATCTCATCCTTGAGATTATTGAATACACTTTGAGTATGGTGATGCATGTGTATATAATCCACACATTATATACTTTTTGTATGTGTACATTAAAAATATTTATTATTGGTGTGTGTGTGTCTCTGTGTGTTTGCTTTTGTCTCTCTCTCTGTCTCTCTCTCTGTGTGTGTGTGTCTGTGTGTGTATGCATGTGTGTATGCATGCATGTGTTCCCTGGTGCACATGTGGAGATCAGAGGACAACTTTTCAGAATCAGTTACCTCTTTCCACTTTGGATCTTGGAAACGTGGCTCAGATTTTGAGGCTTATAGCAATTACTTCTGCAGGATGAGCCATCTTGGCGGCTCTACATGAATGAATTTTGTGTGTCAATCTATCTCAATAAAGCATTTGAAAAAGAAAATGAAAATTATTTTACTACAGAAAATTCTATTCAATACTCTAGCTAGAGACTTGTAAGGAGCATAATATTTTAAAAATTTGCCAGACATCTCTGATATCCTTCTTTATAGATTTCATAATCTTCTGATAATTACAGAAACACAATAGGAAAGAGGGCATAAATTTTGTATTGCTTACATAGTCTAATGAATATATTAGCCCTGTATTTCTCCTACTTCCTTTGAATTTGCCTTTTTTCCCCCTCTTTTTTGGTCTTGTGTTTTTTTGGTGCTATTTTCTCACTATCTAGAATTAGAAATCAATTTTTATTTAAAATGTGTATTATCCTCTCTAATTATAAGCTGCTACTACTTTATATAACAAAAGAATTGATTTCTGAAAGCTCTATTCAAACATTAGAAAAACCAACAATTGGAATTATCATTCAAATCAGTGTCCCTTATGAGCATTAATAGGCAATGTTAAGATGTAGCTTTATTTTTAGACTTATCTCTTCATTCTTCTACTTTCTGCCTGTCTTGCACCATAGCAGGCAATTTTCTTTGTCTCTTAAATTTTGGCTTGTTTTCTGCTCATTTTAGTGCATTGCTAATTATTTAGACTTCTTGAGGTGGGCTTTGAAGTGTCCTTTGTCATTTGATAATTTGTCTCTTTGGTCTCAGTTTCACCTCTCCTTACTTGCTGTGTTATCTACCACTAGCTAATGCCCCCTTCAAACAGCAATTAGAAGATCCCTGTTGATTTTCCTTTCTTATCATCTAGCCATCAGGAAAGTGCTGGCTAGAGTTTGATGTTGAGGAGCTAGGGTATGTATTTTCATGTCACTATCTTGGAGTAATCTTTATTACTATCTATAGAACGTGGATCCAGTACCACAAAATAGTACCTCCAACAAGTTTCCCAGCAGAAAGGATACTCCTTGGTAGTTGCAGATTGCTTCTGCCCCCTCCCAGGATAAATGGATGCTCTCTCAAACTACTTCTTTTTGAAGTTTACAGTTCCTGTGAAGGAGATTAGCAGGATATGGTCTACAATATCAGGTTCTTCTATTTTCTCTCCAGCCCCAGTAATTGTAGTAAAGTCTTACATTTGATGACCACACAATTATCTTTTTTTTACTTTGTTATTTTCGAGCTATTCTAACAGTTTCTGACTAGCTTGCTATAGAAAACTCTCTCCTCACTGAAGGGACATGAGTCGGGTTTTTTCTGATTATGTTGTGACTGACAACCCCCTATAGCTAGTTTTGTATTTAAAGAGAACACACAAGCTTAGAAGCAAATGGCTTTAAAGCCAGATGGACTGTGTCTAAATTTCAAATACATCATTTTCTTAGTGTGCAGCTAGAAAATTTGTTAATATTTTTGAGTTTCAATAACCTCATATCTGCAGCTTAGGAAAGAATTCCAATTCCACTGCTTGATCATAAATGTTGAATGAGATAACTAAGGCAACTGTGCATAGAAAATATCTAGCAGGAGATTCTTCATGAATATTCAAAAGACTGCCAAAGGTTTTTCTTCCTTCATTGTAGGAGGCAACTTTCTTGTTGGACCTTTCACTATTAGATCATCATCTAATTGGCAGTCTTCATACAAGATTGGTGGAAAAGGTTCATATGTGTTTTAATCTGATTGCTATTTTCTTAGAGCTTGTGCAATGGATATATTTTGCTATTAGAAAACCAAAGCCCAATGCATAACAAGCATCACTAAAGCATTCATTCTGTTATTCCCATGTCTTTTACTGTCTCTAAAGGACAATGGGAGTCTAGCCCCTTTTGTATCTCTGTTGACACTGAGGTACCCCTTTATAGATTCCCAAAATGAAGTGGAGTAAAATAAAGGGTATATTATGAGCAAAGGGATTCTATTTCACAGTTCATAGTTCAGCAACTTGTCAGTGAGGCTTAACTTTTCTCATCAGCAAGTTCATCTATAATATTCTTGTTCTAAGCAAACATGTTGCTTAATACTAGAGCAATTCCAGATATTATAGAATTATGTTTGACCAACTGTGTTTCATTTCACTTAACTTTTTATGGTAAGTTGAGGTAAATAGACAAAGCAAGGGAATATAGTACAATCCTTTCTCATGTTTCTTAGAGACTGGGGTTGACTTAGTGCTGGACCTTTTGCCCAGTATCTTCAAGGTCCTGGGTTCTATCCTAAGGACTGAAAGGAATTTCAATTAAAATACCATAAACTTTCTAGAAAAAGGAATCATATAAGACTAAAAACATATGTACCTCCCTCAGATGCTGTCATAGTTACCTCATTTTGATAAAAAAGTTAGCTTATATTTCATGGTGTTCTTTGTTCTCTATGGTTTTATCTCATAAACATACATTCTCAAACATTACAGTTTATTTGTACTTATTTATTATATTGCTCGAAAGAAATAATCTACAAAAAAGATCTAGGTTCTTTTTTTCATTATTACGGTTATGGTTCTATATATGCAACTATAATTTGTTATTGTGTGTTTCACAATGTCTGACTTACTACAATGTATGTATTACATTCCATTGTTCATATTTATTACTATTTTTTCCTGCTAAGATTATCTAAAGTTTAATGAGAGAAAGCCACTTTAGATTCCTGTATGCACTGGTTAGACATCTCTTTGCCACTCATGATGGACTATCTATTTTCTAGCATTAAAAACAGGGTGGACCAGGAGGGGAATAAAATCTTGACTGTAAAATAAAATGATTAAATATATTTTTTAAAAAGTTTTTCTGTCTTCTCTTGAACATTAACTCCTGGGTTTGTTGATTCTTTATATGGTTCCTTTTGTTTCTACTTGATTGATTTCAGCCCTGAGTTTGTTTATTTCCTGCTGTTTACTCCTCTTGGATGTATTTGCTTCTTTTTGTTCTAGAGCTTTCAGATGTACCATTAAGTTGTTAGTGTAGGATCTCTCCAATCTCTTTATGAAGGTATTGAACATTAACTCATCCGCAGTTCAGTGTGCCATTTCTCTCAGAAGTCCAAATTAGAACTTGAATGTTACATGTGATAGTTTATTTAAATATTATTCCCGTTACATTTCCAGTGTCTTTTGTTGACTCCTCTCCATCTTCCTCATTATCTATCCCACTTCTCATCCTACCTTCATTTTACACAGTAGAATTTTACCATTCTCTCACAATATCTAGAATTTGGGTTCTAGGGGAGACAGTCAGTCTTTGTGATTTTGGGTGGGTTACTAAAGCATTATTTTCTCAACAAGTTGTAATTACACATGTTGATCTTTGGCAGTCCCATTGGTACAAAGCAGCTTTAAACCTGCTATAACTACAACTCCTTTTGATTTTTCTTTATATTTTTATTCTGACTCCTGGCTCAATTTATTCATATGAGAATGTGATGTTGCTCATAATCATCTGCCTCTTTCAGGCTAGTCATGTGATCTTGAAACTAAAGCCCCAAACAAGGAAAAAAATTTTTTGAAAGATTTCCAGCTCCCAAAATTGGGAAAGTATATTATATTATATTTTATAACTGTCTGCACATTTATTTGTATTCTGGTCTTCTATTCATCTGCTTTTTAGGATAAACATTCACAGGTAGGAAGTGTTTCCATGAGTAAATTATTTGAAGTAAATGCTGCAGGACAACTCTTGTTCTGTTCGAAGATTCAAATATATAATTTCATAATTACATCTCTAAAAAAACTGGAATAAAGAAAACTTTGATTATATTCATTATGACCCTGGCTTGCTGCAGAAATATTTTACATGAAATTTATTTATAATATAAAGATCTAGTTTTATACATAGTTTTGTCTCATATATATGTATATGTATATGTATATTTCCAATCCAAACACAGCAGGTTTAAAGAGTTATTTTTTAAACATTGAATACAAAAAGCAGCAATTTTGTTTAATTGTTTTGGGTAATTGGCTTGTTAGGTTAGATTGGGGTTTGGTTGTTACTAACAAAACTACACTTTTCCCTAAAGGATTTTTCCTTTTAGTTAGAGATCAATAAAGCTGAGAAATAAGCACTACTAATTTGCCTCTCAGTTTTTCATTAGTATTAACAGAACTCATAATAAATAAAAGGGTTAGGTACTGAACATGTGCTCCAATTGCTTACTTCACACGACAAAATCCAAGTAAGCAAATGGGGATTGTAATCAATTCCAAGCTCTTCTAAATGTCATTGCTTCTTGAGAAAGAGCTGTGTATTCTGGGAGTAGGCAATGTCTTTTCTAATTAGCACAAAGTATCCAACTATGAACCAAGATTCTGACTACTGGGACATGCACACCTGGAGTTCTGTTTCTATTGAATCATAACAAAGAGTTTCTCTGTGTCTAAGGTATCTAAACTATCTAGGAAAGTTTCATTGTTATTTTCATTTGGCTAGTTAGGATACATTGTACTTTGTGGATAGCTAATAATCTGCTCATAATCCCACAAGTAATCTAAGTCTAAACTGCATTTAACTATCTCCCATTAAAAGAAATTCTGTTCTATTTCCTTTGCTCCACACATTTGCCTAAACCCAAACTCACCAGCAGTTCCTCTGTTTCTTCTTGTCAGTCAACAGACTAAAATGAACATGTTGTTTCCTTTACCAGCCTCTCAGATGGAACCCTGAGTTTGGGACATCGAGAATCCCTCGGTTGCTAAACAGCATTCTCCTGTTATCATCCAGTTACTGGGCTCTACCAGGACCGTGCTCTGTTAAGCTCTGGAGGATGTTGAGACCACCCACCTTGTCCCCAATCCCAGAAAATGAGACTCCACTCTGGCAGTCAAGCTTGACCTCATTGGATTAGACATGGGGTTCTCATCTCCTCCCTGCTGTTCATTTCCATCCAGGGTAGCCCTTACATCTGAAGACTCGAAGTTCAAGAAACCCTCACAGATAACAAAAAGTCTTTCCAAATAGGGTCTGGAAACTGCTCTATAGCAGGATGTCAGGAGCCGATCCAAATTACTATCATCCCTGCATCTGTTATCCCATCTAATTATTATGATTTCTATGCTTGCTTTCTCTTTGACCAGACAAAAGATTATTGTAGAAAATGGTCAGACGAATAAGGGGCTGTCTATATTGGTCTTGTAAGATACATATGCTAGGATCATGGACCAATCATTTCTTCTATCAGCAACGTAAGAAACTCTTTTTCTACATACAAGACCCATGGGATTCCAGGCAGGAGACAGGAGTTGTTGGTAAGCTCTACTGTAAAAATCAACCCAGCTCTCCAGTAAGTACCATCCGTATCCAGAGAAAATATGTCTCAATTGCTCAACCCTAGACATTAGAACAGTAGGGGAAGTAATCAAACACTCCTCAGAGGTTCTTACCTCTTTGACATAACCCCTCATAAATGGCACTAACTTGTTATTTCGCCTTTTGCTTCAGACCTTGACCTTGGCGTACCAACTCCTTAATGTCACCAGACCTGGTCACTTTAAAGACTGCTGGCTATGCGTACCCCTTGGAAGTAACTCACAATTGCCACTTACAGCCTCTCTGGTGATACTGCCAAGTAACTTTACCTCACCTTTTGTCAGCTGCCCTGACTCTGATGTTGCCATGACTCCATACCTTACCTCTATCCCTCTTTGGCGTGACAGACTGTTTTAAGACCTCCAGGACACATTCTGTAGAAACGCTAAGCGTCCTAGACTGCAATAGAACCATAACCCTTGATATACCATCTCTGCTACAATGCCCTGCAGTCCAGAACACGTCAATTATTTGTGGCACTCAGGTATATCATCGCCTACCCTCCAGCTGGTGAGGAGTTTGCATATTGGTGTTCCTTTTCCCTGAACTGGAAGTAATCCAGGGAGACGAGCCCCTGCCAATCCCAGTTGTAGATATGATAGCTACCCAATATAAGAGGGCAGTTCAGATTGTGCCACTCTTGGTTGCCATGGGTGTAGCCAAATGTGTTGGTACTGGAGTTGCAGGGATAAAGACTTCCATGACCAAATATAATGAATTCACTTCCCAGTTTAAAAGTGATCCTCAAGAAATGACTGAAACTGTGCTTACTATCCAGGAACTGGTCGATTCTTTGGCAGCTGTGGTGCTTCAGAACCAACGGGGGCTAGATGTTCTGACAGCTAAAGAAGGTGGTCTTTGCCTTTTCCTCCAAGAAGAATGCTGTTTCTACATCAAACAGTTTGGGATAGTGAGAAATAAAATCCAGGAGCTACATACAGAATTTCAGGGAATGTGTGACATCCAGTTCTGGGATTTTTGAAAACCCTATATAGAACTGGATACTCCTTTTTGTCCCTCCTTTCATAGTCATCTTCCTGGTGTTATTATTTGCCCCTTGCCTCATTCATCTTGTTTCTATATTCCTTCAATGACAAATACCAAAAAAAATTTAACCAAACTATTAATCAGTTTCTGTTATAGGATTACCAGCCAATGCCCACAGAAGAGCTGCTGTCCACAGAGGAACCTAATGCAAACATTTACCAGGTGTACCCTGATGGTGAAAGTCAGCTACACCCCAAAATTGACAACACTCTTAACACAGCAGGAAGCAGTTTAAGAGACAGGACACCCTGATTCCCTTTTCACCATCAGCTTCCCACCTCCCTTTTTTCTACTTCTTTTTATAATAATAAGAAGGGAGGTATGTTGGCATCAGGACCTCCAAACTGGTAACATCACACCGAAACAAGAGAGTGACTCTCCCACTTGTTGCCAAGGCAACAGCAACCATATTCCCAGAATGATTTGGCCCACCTCCCACCTTTACCTGTGGATATGTCACTCTCCATATATGAACGGAAGACCCCTCTGATTTCTCTTTCTTCCCCCTTCTCTTCTTGCTGCCACTTTTCCCCCAGCCCCCAATAAATCTCATGTGGAATTGTTTGGCCTGATGTGGTTTCTGGAGCCATGTGACCATCTTGCTTATCATAACAATGTTCATATTTCCTTTGTATAGTATGGATAATATTCAATATCATTTTAATTAATTTAAATTAACTTTCCCTTTCCTATACTTAAATGACAGTGCAACAATGATCAAAGCAGTTTGCTACTCCCATTATTTTTTGAATTTGGAATTAATTATTGCAATTCTTGTACAGACAAGAAGATATTTCTAAATTAGGAGTAATTGATGAACTTTTCAGGTTTACTAACAAATGGCTAACAACACATCCTTGGGCACCAAAAAATATATTCTCAGTAAAATTGAATCATTCACTGTTGTAAAGGCCAACATGAAAACAAAATGGCAGCACTTAAGTACAGCAAGAAAATCCACAGAAAATACCTTAATACAATAATACCAGAAATAACAGCAATAGGATAATTAGCCATAAAATATCTATAAAAATTTCTTATATATAACATAATTTTATTAAGTATTATAGCAGGAAATTTAAGAAAGTTTTCATACATAATTTGATTTCTTTTTAGAAATAACATTGATGGACATGTGGGATATGAAAGATGAAATTCTAACATTGCCTTTTAATATGTTACTAAGTTTTGAAGTTCATAAAATTTTAAGACATTTTAACAGTGTAGATCTTTGAATGTTAAAGAATTGGGTGATTGGGAACTCAGTATTTTAAAATTCTCTTCTGACATATATATGCATCAGTGATTCTGTTCATAGTTTGTGAGATGAAGCATCAATATGTTTTGGTTTTTTTGCTCTCTTGGCCTTCTTGGTTTCTAAGCACATTCATATGGTTCACATACACACACGCAGTCATTTATCCTTGCATGTAAAATAAACTAAATACATGTTCACAATTATATTGATTTAAACTATATTTACTTATATATGTTTATAAAACTTTTTGACTAGTTATGTTCAAATGTGTTTGAAATTTTCAGAAGCACACATTTAATAATAACATTTTGACTTCTAGCTATAACGTAATCAAAGTTCAGACATCTTCAACAAGTAGTGATTCTAATACAGGATATCTATTTGCCCTTTCACTCCCAGCATCTAGTTTTTATTTATATACTAGCAACCTTTCAACTTTTTTTCTAGAAGACCATGCCTTTCTTCTCATTTACATACCTTTTCCCACTAGTAGCATCTCATATCTCATAGATTCCAGTAAACCATAAGACTCCAGAACACAAGATGTTTATACTCTAGTTTTCAGTTGCTGAATAATATAATATTGCTCTGAGCACCATTTTGCATAGCTTATGATGCAAGTCAAAGCCATGTACTTTAGCATGAAGCCATGTACTTTTTCCTGTAGAATCTGCAAAAATTCACTAGACTATATACTCCCATTTTCATGATAGGATATCCACCATACAATTATTCCTATTAGATTTTCTGTCACAGTATACAGAAAAAAAATTTAGTGGAACCAGTGAGATGACTTGTCTGGTTAAAACACATGCTGCAAAATATCATGACTTGAGTTCTATGGACCTACATGTTGGACGGAAAGAGAAGTAACTCCCCAGAGTTATTCTCTGACTTCCAAACCTGCCTGAGGTATGCTGTGATCCCATGCACATGAAAATACCCACACAAAGAATATATAATAAATGTAATAAAATAAATTTTGACTTATCATATAGAGGGCCAGTGACATGACTCAGTTGTTAAAGGTGATTGGTGCCAAGGTCAATGAGCTGATTTTGATCTAACCCCACACCCCACACAGTAGAAGGAGAAAATCAACTCTTGAGAATTGTCCTCTGGCCTACACATGAGCTGTTGTTAACTTGCATCCATATGCTCACCCACACACAAGGGGTGGGGTAGATAAATAAATATAAAAACAATTTAAAATCACTTAGAGATGGCTTTTCCATGAATATACCTCAGATGTATATTATCGTGGATATGTCTTAACAATGTCTTGGTTGTAACCATCCTGATTGTTCAAGATAGCATGAATTTCTTTGATCAATATTCTAGTCTGTGGTTGTCCATATATATTAAAACCTTATTGTAATAGAGAATAGTAGAATTAGTACAGAACCAAGGGAAAATATTAAAGAGATCATTTGTATCTTCCATGTGGATTAAATGTCCCTCCAGCTACCTCATTAAATACAAAACAACACATTTGCTATGTCAGTGGCAACAGAACATGTATTCTAGGCCCCGTTCATCTGTTTTTAACAATGATACTAAGCCCAAATGCAATTCATAGTACTTCTTGATTCCTTTACATTTCAAGATGAAACCAGATTGATGATAAATTTACAAAAAATGAAATAGAGATTAACATCCTTTAAGTCTGAGGTCCTTAAGACTACTGCTACTTTCCAGTACCCATTTGCAATACATTAATGTTTTTAATAGACTCTTTTGGCCAATTAAATAGACTATCCTAGCAGCTTTAATTTTGCATTACAGTTTTACATCCTTCAAAAACATACCAAACTCAAACTTCTAAAATAAATATTAAATTATTTTAATTCTATGACTATCACCATGTCAGTATACTAGTCATCCTGCTTTAAAATATTTCCCTGTCGAACATTCTGTACATCCCTTTTTCTTTACTGTGATTATATATATATATATATATATATATATATATATATATATATAATTATGTACCATCTATATATTTAATTGTAGACTGTTTCCTAAAGCGTGGAGAATAAGCACATTTTAATTCTTGCTGTAACGCCAAATTTACACAAAAGGTAGTGAATTAATGTGATTTCAAATCCACATTTAAGCAAATTTATGTAGGCTCTTAGGGATAGTGTTGAAAATTTGAAGTCATATGTCATGAAAATGACTATCATCTTGAGGCAAAAGAATTAAAGTCTTGATTTAGCAAGACTATATCTAAAACAAAACAAACAAAAACCCCACAAAATATATAAAGTACCCATACATTTATTGTCTGATTTTTCTACCATTTCCAGCACCAGAATACTATAATAGCCTTATCAAGCCTAGAGGCATTCAATGAATATATTTCAATGTAAATCTAGATGTTAGATATTTCTGAAATCCCAGTTCTGTGCTACCTACACAAAAAGTTTAAAAGATATGGCTTAAGAATTCAAGCCTGACTTCAGCTTAATGTTACATTAGCTGTGTGAGAATGATTTATTGTGACAGAGTGCAAATTCAACTATTGAGTCTTTAATAATAAATCATGAAGAGTTTGCAATACAGGACAATCAAGTATTATGTTGATAGAAGCACAATTGTATTGATGACAAAATATAATAATCTGCTATCAGACAACATAATTAAATTTAGCTGTAAGATTTCTGAATCCTCTTATGTTAAGGTGGTAGGCTAGAAAAACTTGTATCGTACAATAGAAAGTTTGTTATTGTTATAAGCTTTGATACTCCTACCAAGAGTAGATGTTTGACATTTGGCAGGGAATTCAGTGACCTTAACATGGAAACCCTATTGAAACACATTAAACATTCAAAGACAAACTTATTTCTCCCAATTTTTCACTGGGC
>JADRCH010001806.1:0-18976 GCA_019843965.1 Rhynchomys soricoides
TCTCCCACCACACCAGAAAAGAAAGACTCAGACTTAAAATCACTTATCAAGAGGATGATAGAAGATTTTAAGAAGGAAATAAATAACTCCTTTAAAGAAATATAAGAGAACACAGATAAGCAACTGGAAACCCTTAAAGAGGACACACAAAAATCCCTTAAAGAATTACAGGAAAGCGCAATCAAACAAACGAACAAAACCATTCAGGAATTAAAAACAGAAATAGAAACAATAAAGAAATCACAAAGGGAGACAACCCTGGAGTTAGAGAACATAGGAAAGAAAGCAAGAGTCATAGAAAGTCATGAAAGCCTCACCAACAGAATACAAGAGATGGAAGAGAGAAAATCTCAGGTGCGGAAGATACCATAGAAAATATGGACACAACAGTCAAAGAAAACACAAAATCCAAAAAGCTCCTAACCCAAAACATCCAAGATATCCAGGATGCAATGAGAAGACAGAACCTGAGGATGATAGGTATAGAAGAGAGTGAAGATTCCCAACTTAAAGGACCAGTAAATATCTTCAACAAAATTATAGAAGAAATCTTCCCTAACCTAAAGAAAGTGATGAACATAAATATTCAAGAAGCCTACAGAATGCCAAATAGACTGGACCAGAAAAGAAATTCCTCCCGTCACATTATAGTCTAAACACCAAATACACAAAACAAGGAAAGAATATTAAAAGCAGTAAGTGAAAAAGGGCAAGTAATATATAAAGGCAGACCTATCAGAATTACACCAGACTTCTCACCAGAGACTATGAAAGCTATAAGATCCAGGGCAGATCTCATACAGACTCTAAGAGAATACAAATGCCAGCCCAGGCTCCTATACCCAGCAAAACTCTCAATAATCATAGATGGTAAAACCAAAATATTCTATGACAAATCCAAATTTGCACAGTATGTTTCCACAAACCCAGGGCTACAAAGAATAATACATAGAAAACACCAACTCAGGGAGGGAAACTACATTCAAGAAAAAGCAAGAAAGTAATCTTTCAACAAACTCAAGAGAAGATAGCCATATAAACAACATCAAAAATAACAAGAAACAACAATCACTATTCTTTAATATCTCTTAATATCAATGGTCTCAACTCCCCAATAAAAAGACATGGACTGACAGACCGGATCCATAAACAGGACCCAGCGTTTTGCTGCATCCAGGAACTGCACCTCCAAGTTAAAGACAAACACTACCTCAGAGTAAAGGGCTGGAAAACAATTTTCCAGTCAAATGGCCCCAAGAAACAGGCTGGAGTAGCCATTCTAATATCGGATAAAATTTACTTCCAACCAAAATTCATCAAAAAAGATAAGGAAGGACACTTCTTACTCATCAAAGAAAAAATCTACCAAGAAGAACTCTCAATTCTGAACATCTATGCCCCGAATGCAAGAACTCCCACATTCATCAATGATACTGTACTAAAGCTCAAAGCACATATTGCACCTCACACAATAATAGTGGGAGACTTCAACACCCCACAGTCAAAAATGGACAGATCTTGGAAACATAAACTAAAAAGAAACACAGTGAAACTAACAGATGCTATGAACCAAATGAGCTTAACAGATATTTATAGAACATTTCATCCTACATCAAAAGAATATACCTTCTTCTCAGAACCTCATGGTACCTTCTCCAAAATTGATCATATAATTAGTCACAAAACAAACCTCCACAGATATAAGAAGATTGAAATAATCCCATTCCTCCTATCAGATCACTACAGATTAAGGTTGGTCTTCTATGGCAACAACAACAACAGAAAGCCCAAATACACATGGAAACTGAGCAATTCTCTGCTCAATGATAACTTGGTCAAGGGAGAAATAAAGAAGGAAATTAAAGACTTCCTAGAATTTAATGAAAATGAAAGTACAACATACCCAAACCTATGGGACACAATGAAAGCAGTGTTAAGAGGAAAACTCATAGCTCTGAATGCCTCCAAAAAGAAACTGGAGATAGCATATACTAACAGCTTAACAGCACACCTGAAAGTTCTAGAACAAAAAGAAGCTGATACACCCAAGAGGAGTAGAAGGCAGGAAATAATCAAATTAAGGGCTGAAATCAACCAAGTAGAAACTAAAAGAACTATTCAAAGAATCAACAAAATCAGGAGCTGGTTCTTTGAGAAAATCACCAAGATAGATAAACCCTTAGCCAGACTAACCAGAGGGCACAGAGACAGTGTGCAAATTAATAAAATTAGAGATGAAAAGGGAGATATAACAAGTATGAGGAAATAGTGAGGAAATATGAGGACTATGAGGAAATTAAAAAAATCATCAGATCCTACTACAGAAGCCTATAGGCAACAAAATTGGAAAATCTGGAGGAAATGGACAAGTTGTAGAAAGACACCAATTACCAAAGTTAAATCAGGATCAGATAAACCATCTAAACAGTCGATAACCCCGAAAGAAATAGAAGCAGTCATTAAAAGTCTCCCAAACAAAAAAAGCCCATGACCAGATGGATTCAGTGCAGATTTCTATCAGACCTTCAAAGAAAACATAATACCAATACTCTTCAATCTATTCCACAAAATAGAAACGGAAGGAACACTACCCAATTCATTCTATGAGGCCACAGTTACACTGATAGCAAAACCCCACAAAGACCCAACAATAAAAGAAAATTTCAGACCAATTTCCCTTATGAATATTGATGGAAAAATACACAATAAAATTCTTGCAAACCAAGTCCAAGAACACATCGCAATGATCATTCACCATGATCAAGTAGGCTTCATCCCAGGGATGCTGGGATGGTTCAATACCTGGAAATAAATCAATGTAATCTACTACATAAACCAACAAAGAAAAAAACCATATTGTCATTTCATTAGATGCTGAAAAAGCATTTGACAAAGTTCAACATCCCTTCATGATAAAGGTCTTGGAAAGATCAGGAATTCAAGGAGCATACCTAAACATAGTAAAAGCAATATACAGCAAACCAGTAGCCAACATCAAACTAAATGGAGAGAAACTCGAAGCAATCCCACTAAAATCAGGGACTAGAGAAGGCTGCACTCTCTATCCCTATCTATTCAATATAATACTTGAAGTGCTAGCTAAAGCAATCAGACAACAAAAAGAGGTCAAAGGGATACAAATTAGAAAGGAAGAAATCAAAATATCACTATTTGCAGATGATATGATGGTGTACTTGAGTGACCCAAAAAACTCCACCAGAGATCTGCTACAGCTGATACACAACTTCAGCAAAGTGGCTGGATACAAAAGTAACTCAAGCAAATCAGTAGCATTCCTATACTAGAAGGATAAACAGGCTGAGAAAGAAATTAGGGAAATGACACTCTTCACAATTGAAACAAACAATATAAAATATCTTGGAGTGACTCTAACCAAACAAGAGAAAGATCTGTAGGATAAGAACTTCAAGTCTCTGAAGAAAGGAATAGAAGAAGACCTCAGAAGACGGAAAGATCTCCCATGCTCATGGATTGGCAGGATTAATATAGTTAAAATGGTCATCAGGCCAAAAGCAATCTGCAGATTCAATGCAATCCCCATCAAAATTACAACTCAATTCATCATAGGCTTAGAAAGAGCAATTCTCAAATTCATATGGAATAACAAAAAACTATTCTCAACAATATAAGGACTTCTGGGGGAATCAGCCTCCCAGACATCAAGCTGAACGTCAGAGCAGTAGCTATAAAAACTGCATGGTATTGGTAGAGTGACAGGCAGGTAGATAAATGGAATAGAATCTAAGACCCAGAAATGAACCCACACATTTATGGTCACTTGATCTTTGACAAAGGAATTAAAACCATACCGTGGAAAAAGACAGCATCTTCAACAAATGGTTCTGGCTCAACTGGTGGTCTACATGTAGAAAATTGTGAATTGATCCATTCCTGTCTCCCTGTACAAAGCTCAAGTCCACGTGGATCAAGGATCTCCACATAAAACCAGATACACTGAATCTAATAGAAGAGAAAATGGGGAAAAGTCTCAAACACAGGCACACAGGGGAAAAGTTCTTGAACAGAACACCAATGGCTTGTGCTCTAAGATCAAGAATCGACAGATGGGACCTCATAAAATTACAAAGCTTCTGTAAGGCAAAGGACAATATAAATAGGACAAAACGGCAACCTACAGATTGGGAAAAGATCTTTATCAATCCTACATCTGATACAGGGCTAATATCCAATGTATACAAAGACCTCCAGAAGCTAGACTCCAGAGATCCAAATAATCCTATCAAAAAATGGGGAAGAGAGCTAAACAGAATTCTCAACTGAGGAAACTCGAATGGCCTAGAAGCTCCTAAAGAAATGATCAACATCCTTAGTCATCAGAGAAATGCAAATCAAAACAACCCTGAGATTTCACCTTACACCAGTCAGAATGGCTAAGGTCAAAATCTCAGGTGACAGCAGATGTTGGTGAAGATGAGGTGAAAGAGGAACGCTCCTCCATTGCTGGTGGGAGTGTAAGTTGATACAACCTCTCTGAAATCAGTTTGGCAGACCCTCAGAAAACTGAACATAATACTACCTGAGGACCCAGCTATTCCACTCATGGGCGTATACCCAGAAGATGCTTCAACATGTAATAAAGACACATGTTCCACTATGTTCATAGCAGCCATAATTATAATAGCCAGAAGCTGGAAACAACCCAGATGTCCCTCCACAGAGGAATGGATACAGAAAATGTGGTACATTTACACAATGGAATACTGCTCAGCAATTAAAAACATTGACTTCATGAAATTCGCAGACACATGGATGGATCTTGAAAATATCACCCTGAGCGAGGTAACACAGTCACAAATGAATGAACATGGTATGTACTCATTGTTAAGTGGTTATTAGCCCAAAAGTTTGAAATACCCAAGAGTCACTTCACAGTAACAGTAGGGCGGTGCGTGAGGTCCCAGATGGAGTACTTGGAGAAGGGACTGAAGGAGGTGAGGGAGTTTGCATCCCCAGAAAGGCAGCAAAAGTGGCAACCGGCCTGACCCCCCTACCCTCCGCCCGATACTCCTGAAGACTGATCACCAACCAAAGAATACACTTGGAGTGACCCATGGAACTGGTCACATATGTGGCAGAGGAAGTTCTCGTTAGACATCAGGGGGAAGGAGGCCCTTGGGCCTGAGGGTATTAGATCCCCCAGTATAGGAGAATGCCAAGGAGGGAAGAAAAGAGTGGGTGGGTGGGTGAATACCCCCATAGAGGCAGGGGAAGGGGGAGGGAATAGGGAGGTTCCAAAGGGGAGATCTGGAAAGGGGAAAACATTTGAAATTTAAATAAAGAAAAAAAAAAAGTAAAGAAAAAAGAAATCTGTATTGAAATTTGTACCTTGTTAGCGATAGTAATGTCTCAGTGTTTCACATTTAGTTTAATAATATGTAATTTCAGTATTTACATTTTTTTATTTCTATATGGGGGTATAGTTCATTTTTTTCTACCTTAATCATATTTACAATGTATCTTTGCACAATTTTTTTAAACTTTTATTCCTCATAGAAGGAACATGTGAGCTCTTGTAAGGTTGATCTTCTCTCTTAAGATTTACTTACATTTCCCTTGTTCATCATTAGTCAAGAAATATTTTAACATATATAATAAAACTCCCAGTTATATTTCCATTTCCATGCCCTTAGAATATTAATTTAGAAATATTTTGATTAAAAATAATAGTTTGAAATCTGTTTTATAAACAAAATCACCATTAGAAAAGAATGTACATATCTTTGCAATCAGAGATTAAATATGTTCCACATGCTCTGAAAACAAAATATTTTATAATAATGTGAATTAAAATCCTATGTGAATTATTTCTCTATCTCATGTGGGTTTCTATAATAATACTTTGTTGTCTTAAAATTATAAAGAAATTTTTAGATATTTAGCAAAATATAAGAAGCTTTACTTTTCTTTAAATGAACTTTGCTCACTGTGTGTAAGTCTGTATGGGTGTATGTATGAGACAATATGCATGTGTTTATGAGTATGTTCCTGTGAGTGTGTGGTATATGAATTTATGCACATGTTTCAAAGTGCCATGTTGTTGTAAGAAGGTATGTTACAGGGGTTGTTGATTTCCTTCTAGCATGTATGATTTCTTTGCCCTGTTCTGTATTTCCATCCAGAGTTGATTACTCCACATTCTGAACAAAAGCTCACATTGGTTCCTTCCTATTTACGTTACAACCACAAGATCAGAGCTTTTCTTTCATATTCTCAGATGGTTTTGCATAATTGTTAGCCTGTTGATTGCAAGATATAAAATCAGTTAGTGTAAGGTGGCCTTGTTCATAAAATTCAACTATCTTGACATGTTACAGTAGGGTCTTGGATGAATCTTCAGGAGCAGCCCACCTCTTCCCCCCCACCCCCACACATGCACACTATTTTCAAGGTAATAGGTTATACCTAGCAGTTAAAAGATAAAGAATAAAAACTCTGTGAAAGAGATAACTTATCAAATGGTTTTCTTTGCTCCAGGTTCAAGGTTGTGATGGAGATCAAGAGGGCACTTGTGTTGTGTTTTTTATTTAAGGGAGTGTTTCCTAGTTAGTTACTACCAATGATAGAAAATAAGTAAGTTACTTTCAAATCCTTTGAGTTAAAATTGAGTTTTGTTTTTGAGATTCACATATGTAGAAATGTATAAATGCAGAAGAAATTTGATTATGATACATTTATATATCATATTTTACAAATACTTTCTTTTGAAACTGAAGTCATCTAAGATACAATAATAGTCTTTAGTGGGACATTTTTGTTGGATTCTTGTCTAGTTTTATGTGAAATGAAACTCATCACCCAGTGGTTTGAGCTATATGTTTACTTTCAATGGACAATAAAGATCCACTGTAATAAACTGTGATTAATTGGTCATATGCTCACACTTGATCTAAAGGAAGCCAATCGTAGAGGGAATATTTTTCTTTCTTTTCTTGAAAATTATACTTTGCTTCCTATTTGATATATAATTCTGTTTCCTATCCAATTCCTTCTTGTTTTCATTTCTCTATGTGTAGAGGTATACCTGTATATGTTCTGATCTGTTCTTTAACTTTTAATAAACCTTCAATAAATGTGTCTGTGTATATTTCTGTCTATGTTTATTCTGCATACATATCTGTGTACATTTTTGTTTTTTCTATTTTTAAATGTGCATGTGTATCTCTATGAAACTCTGTGTGTATGTGGGGGGGGAGTGTATGTGTATGTTTCTCTCTGTGTGTGTATGTATCTCTGTCACTTTCTTTGAGTTTGTATGATGAGAATATGCATGTCAGTCTGTCTCACTGTCTCTATTCCTCTCTTGTCTCTTCCTCTTTCTCCATTCCTTTCTCTTTCTCATTCTTTCCTCTCTGTGTATGTTGGGGTGTGAATGGGTGGTTGTTGGTGTGAGGGTCTGCTTAAGCGTATTTTATCTCTTAGTTTAATACTTAAAAACTCTATGGGACAATGTCATTGGTTTTAATTATGAGTCAACAAGAAAGTAAAATTAATTACTTGAGTTAGAGGAAATTTTCATTCTAGCCACTCCTGGAGGGTACGAAATATTTCAAGAGAATCTTCTATTTAGATGATTATTTCAAACGGATCCACAACACTCTGTACAGTAATTCTGTTGTAGAACTTCTTTCTATCATCTGGCCTATTTTTCAGGATACACACATATCCCTCATCTCCACAGACTGGACATCTACAAATGAAAGCCAAAAATTGTTTTTATTCCTAGGCACTCTCAAAGCCTCTTTATTTTTGACTATTTTGTTCACTCTTGCCAAAGTTATATCTTTTCGATTGTTACTTTGCTAAAGTCATCATAGTCACTGTGAGTACATGCCTCTATGGGTACTAGGTTGTATGCTCATGTTAAGTCTAAGTTCAGTATTCCACACATAGTCTGGATAGAGGTAAGAATTTTCCTAGTATTTGCTGTGGTTAGTGTTAATGGCTGAATGCAATTTCTAAAATCTATTATGCATAATTAGATCAAGACTCCCTCAGAGAGGAAAGGCAAGTACCCAAATGTTTTGTCCTGAAATCAGTCCTGATTACTCAAACCTGAGGTCAGAAGACATATCATTAATACTGGCCCTAATAACTTCCATGCCAGAGAGCTAGAAATGGTAAGTAAAGGAATTTCTAGATTCTTCAATTCTCTGCTGTCAGATTATTTGTGATAGTTGGTTCTTTTTGGCTCCCATTGAGGATTACCCAGTGTGGTTCTGTCCTGGCCATGAGGAAGCTCCAATAGCACTCCAGGGTAAGTAACAGGGAAATCTAAGGAAGTACTAGCTGAGCTCATTGGTCTAACTCTGAAGTCTCAATGCTTTCATTATTTAGTCTTAAACTTAAATAAACCCTAAAGTAAAATGAATTAAACATAATTTCCTTCATTTAATTAATAATTAATAACAATTTAATATAAACTTCAGGAACAAGATGACATCTCATTAGCAACAGTCTGATGTCTGAGGAAAAAAAAGTACAATTTTACTGTGCTTTTCCATTTGAGAAACAGAATTTTCTAATTGCCTAAAAAGGCAAGGTTTGATACTGTGGTTTTTTCTGTTTGATGAAAATAATTTTAAAAAATCATTTGGTGATCATTACAGAAATTACTACTAGCTAGGAATATGTGTCAGTGATTTCCAACACTGACATGGTGGCTCTCATCCATCTATGACTCCAGTCTCAAGGGATCCTTCATCTGACTTGCACTGACACCAGGTACAATGTGGTAAACAGGAATATATGTGAACAAAAGTCTTACACACATAAGCAAGTCTAAATTTAAAATATAGTACTTTTAAGTTTTTTTCTATTTACTCCAAAATATGTAGATTCTATTTTGTAGTAAAAATCAGAAATGTAGCCTTTTCTCTGAATCCATGTAAAATATCACATCTCCTTATGACCAGCAATTCCCCTACCTAATGAAAGATCATATTCGATTCTTGAGACTTCCTGAATGAATCCCAGACTATTCTGTCTGTGGCCTTTATTTCTCATTAGAATATTGCCAAATAAATAATAGTAATAGTACTATCAGAAACGTTTGGATAAGAATTAAAAATCTGAGATCACCGAGTGTGCTTGCAAAGTTGATCTTTTAAAAGCTACTGAAAAGGTGAAGTTCTAACACATAAAGATGACCTTTAGACAAGTGACAGTAGCAATGTCTTTTGAAGAACAGAGAATATTGTTATTCAAACTTGTCTAATGTATATATGAAAAAAATCTGTAGAGACAGTTTTAGATATTCAAAGGAAACTGAATCTAGACTACTAGAACAGAGTATTGGTATTGACCCAGGCATATTAAGGACTTTCAATTCTTACTGTCCCCCAAAAAATGAGTGCTGAGAACAGAGGCATGTGCCTAAAACATTTGATCATTTTGATCTTTATGACGTAGACACAATGGTAGTCCTCAGTCAGTTAAAAGACAAATGTGGTAGAGGTGGAGGATGGGGCACATTCTAAACTAAATTTATTGAATGAAATGTGTCAACTCTATAATATTTTAATTTCAAAGTTTGGAAGAGCTTTGTGTATCATGGATGCTTCAGAAATTCCAAGAATTTAACGTTTTTAGTAGTTTCACAGCAACTGTTTTAAATGTGTATTTCAACCCATAGGCCATGCTCAAGTATATATCCTTATGCCTAGATTTTTTTCATATTGATCTCTAGGAAGGCTCTGGAGACCTTTCATCTCAATGTTGCTGTAAACCCTGCTCTGATTGTAGCACTAGCACTCTATCTGTGTCAGAAGCAAAGGCAAATCAAAACTTTAATCATGTTGGTAATTAATCAGAAATTGAGAAAGCCAAGGTTTGATACTCCTTCCCCTAAACATACATATCCATAACATAGCATATATTCCTTAACAGTTCTTTAGAGAAGAACTTACTTAAAACAGCAGAGAGCACATGAAACACCTGGACTTCAATTCCATTTGTTTATTTGTACTTCTGACCCACATTCCCTGTTTGTCAGAACAGTTGAAGAATGGTGTGAGAAAGGAATTATTCTTACTACCTGTGGGAAAATGTCACAAACACACACACAAACACACACACACACACACACACACACACACACACATGTCTTATGAACATAGTTTTCTTAAAGACATTGAATTGTTCTGTGAATATATTTTTTGTCCCCTTCCCAGATAGGAGAGAGTTTGTTGGGTTCTGGTGGTGAGTGGCTAGCTAGGTTGATTTGGTAGAGACCATGGCTGGGAGTGCTGAGAGGCCTTCTGCAAGAGACTAGGTGAGTCTATTTAGAGGAAGACCTCTTCCATCTTTCCCCACAGAGGATCTCAAAGAAGAGAGACAGTTCATGGTTCTAGGGTGTTTATTGTCATGGCAGAGAGTGGTGATGAGTAAAACCATACTGCATGTTCTCAGGGCAGGCCGGAGGTTAAAATGCCTTTTGCAGGGAAGAGTGGCTGGGAAGGGGAGTTTATTGGCTAAGCCTCTAGGTACCTCATTAAAATGGGAAAGTCTTCAGGCTATGTGACCACACCTCTACCTGTGGAGGGGCTTGGGGCATTGCCCTTATGTGACTGATGGTCACAGACCTATGGAGAGCTGTGGCCTCATGTCAGGAGCCTGCAGCCCAGGAGCATGGCAAAACACCTACCATCACTTGTATGATCATCCCCTACTGGGGACCCTGGGGTTTTAAACCTTAGCTCAACCAGAAACCAGGCTGTCTATCATGGTCATACATCTCCCCTTTTACTTTTTTAAAGGAGAGGGGTCACTGGAGTCACTGTGTCATTTGTAGTGAAAATGTTGGGTGGGGTGGAAGTCATTGAAAGAAAACACTATACAGGTTGGAGGGGTAGCTCAACTAAGTCAGAGGGGTAAGGAGGGTTGAGGGTGGGGGTAGGGAAGACAAGGGATCATCGAATCAATTGTTACATGGATTGTACAGTTTGAGCATAATGACATCAGTTTTAAACAACATTTGATTAATCTAGATAGACATCTTGTTTTCCTTCCTATCATGTAACTTCCCCCAAGTTCAGTGACCATTTGACTTTGGCAAGAGAGTTCATCTGAAGCTGGAAGGTTCCAAGTCTGTCCTTTGTGGGACTCAGCATGTGTCCCTGGATCTCAGCATGTCTCTTGTGAGTCCTGAGTGTTGTAGAAGGCAGCTTTGTTGTCCCAGGCAGGTCCCAGGAGATGGCATTGTCTCTGCCAGATCTGTGGAAGGAGACACTGTCCTTTTTTTTGTGGGGATAAGCCTTTAGGGTAATCACAACAGAGGAGCAGAGTCCAGCAGAGGGATGTCTGTAAAGGGTGGATAGCAGGTTAAGCCTGCAATGGTTTCTTGGGAGTACATCATGGTCTGTTGTTATGATCCTAGAAAAGCAAAGGTGTTTGAGGAATTTAGTCCTGAAAGGCATCTTTTAAGTCTGCTTTGGATGGCTGAGGGAGAAATCATGATATTTTGGGATAGACAGTAACAGTTTGTCTGTAAAATGAAACTTGTTAATTAAGGATTGAAGAATTGTGATCAGCATAGTTGATTTGACCTGTGGAAGTAGATTAGTTGACTTCTGAACCAAAAAAGAAATCTTAAACAAGTTGAAAAATTTTAAGACATACATCACAAATGCTAGGGACAAAAATAAACATTTAAATAAAGAAGCAAGAAAATTTTGGGTTGAGAAGCACAAACATCATTTCAGGTATTCTTGTTAGGGAAAACAAGCATTTAAAAAACGCCTGAAAACTTTTGGGTTAAGGGTATCAGGTGTGTATTTTCCATTGTCTTTGGCTGGCTTAGGTGCAGGGGGGAGGAGCCTGCTCTGACATATGGTGGCTGTATGCTCTAGCAGACAAGTCCCTTTGTGTTCCCCATTTATTTTTTCTTAGCTGCTATAACCTAAATGTAAAGCAGGCGAAGAAAGAGCAACCTTGAAGAAAAGCTCAAAGTAAGAAACATAGAGTTTTGATAGGACAGTCAGAGCCAGAGGGAGTGAGAGGCAGCACCTGTATTTCTGTTCTGCCTTTCCAGCCAAAGTGGCCAGTGAGAGGGCAAATCTGGCCTTTTGGCCTGCAGGAAAGTCAGTGAACTGTGGGATGGGCCTCAGATGGAGGAAGCAGGGAGCTCAGGGCTGGCACTGGCATCTGAAATCCATTAGTTATGCAGGAGCCCTTGCTGTGAGGCTGGGACAGAGAGTGGAGGCTAGTTGCCACCTAAGTAGAGCTAGTTAAGTCTAAACTAAGATTTGGAGAACATAGCTAAGAGTCAAAAAGGAGGAGGGGTGAAGTAGCTGGCCAGGAACACTGGGAGAGAGAAAGAGAGAGATCTGAGGAAGGCCTAGTCTTTGAATTAGGTTGAGTATTACTCACAGTTCTTGAGTAATCTGGAGTTCTGATGTGGGTCATTGTGGGTGGATCTCCAGCTGGGGGTACACTTTAGCTGGTTTTGCCCCATGTTGGTAGCCAGTTGTTGGGTTCTGGTGGTGAATATCCCATGCCCACCACAGGCCAGATGCTGGCAGTTGGACCAATCATGCTCACCTCACAGTACCACCAGGTGGGTGTCAGGCTGGGATAAGCTGTGGGGCACCACCCAGTGGTGAGGGAGCAGGGCCTGCCATCCCAAGGACTACACAGAGTCGGCTCCATCTGATTCTCGGGTTCTTGGCTGTCCCAGGCACTGCTGGATGCATCTCTGTATCCTTCAAAGCCTTCTGACTTTCCTGATGAAGGTTTCTGATTCTATCTCAGAAAAGCACATTCAATTTTAAAGTTACTTGTGTTTTTGTGTCTGTTAGACTCTAAGGTTCACAATGTGAATTCTCCATTCTGCCTTTTTCACATGTAACCTTGATATGTTGAAAAATGTAAGAATTGGCAATCTATGGGGATGAATATATATATTTCATAATATTTTACACAAATATTTCCCTATTGTACACATATCAATCAATCTATCTATCTATCTATCTATCTATCTATGTATCTATTCATCCATCCATATCTATATAATCTATCCCATCCATGCACGTATCTATTATCTATCTTCTATGTCTCATCTATATCATATAATATAGCCATATCTAAATCTTTATCTATACTAATAGTTGTGAAAATGTTATTCCTTACAAATTCTTGTGGTTCAACAAGGTTTCAAAAATAATGTCTTAAAGCCACAAGGTAGAAAAAATGAAATGCATGTGTCACTGTGTCAGATGGCATGAGCCTTTGACTATGACATCACAATGGAACTTCAGCCTGACTACTACAGACTCCTCAGATTTCAGTTATTTTCCTAGCCACTGCAGTAACCAGTTTGGTTTTTGGGGCAGGAAGGCAAATTGAAAGTTCATATTCGTTGAAAAGTTCTTCATCCCAGGCTCTACTGAAAAGGTATATATTTATATATAGTTTGATTTTCATGATGGCCTAATGGTATCAGGAAATGTTCTGTCTTGACTCCTCCAGATTATGTGAAATAACTTGCAGCCTTGAGGTAGTTTATTGAAAAGGTAATCGTTGTAGCAATATTTAGTACCAATCTTCTATACAAACAAAGTTATCACATTAGGAGAGGTATGCTTTAACCTACACAGGAGAATGATTTCACTAAATTTTCAAACAAACTGTACAAGTAATGGGTGGGGATTATTTTATACTCAATCGAATTGTTTTACTCACATGACTGCAGATATTAGAAACTAGAAAGACATCAATCCACAGTCTAAGAATTCTCTGGTTTTCAGGAAATTGTTACTGTTTCCAAAATACATTGTGTTCTTTGAAATCTATTTCTCAGTATTTTAATATTGATCCAGATTAGACAGGAACAATTCTCATGATATTGTCAGTTATTTTCCATTTTGTTCATCATGAAACTGAGGTAGTACTATTTTTTACCATATCTTTATATTATTGGTTGATGTGTGTGATGACAAGTATTGGTTTCTCTCTCTTTAAATCTTTCATTCACGGGAATCTTAAGCCTTTCCTAAATGAAAGCTATGATATTTCTATACATATACTTTGAAAGATGTAACATGCTGTGGGCTGAATTGGAGTCACTTAAATATACATATTTTTTAAATACTCAAACTGAATGAGCAGGGCCCAGTAAAGAAACCACCAAAATAGAAGCCTCTCTGTATTATATCAGGGAACAATTTTATTATGGATAAGAGAGAAAAAATGTTCAGAGGCTACTGGAAGATTTCAGAGTACAGAGAAAAGAAACAGACTTGATATGACCAAGTCTGGGGAAAAGAGAAGGAACACTATCAGAAGAGAAAAATGGAGATAGCTTGGGCAGGACAATGAACTCATAAGGAAAGGAGGAATATTCTAGCACATGTTAGGGTTTAGTAGAATGAAGAAGGGCATGGGGCTGTTTGAAAAAGGTCAGGAATCTAGGTGGGGGCTTTTAAATGTATAACAAGTATGTTTATAACCCCTTTTGGAATAAATAAGGTCATAACGGGTGTTGATATCCTAATATGGACAGGTCAAAGGAGAGTCATATGTCCATTTTGCCACAGTCAAGGAAATGGCATCCTTTGCTAGACAAGAGTTTTGATGAATGCTGGGTTTTTGGGGTTTTTTTTTTTTTTGGTTGTTTGTTTGTTTGTTTTTATTGTTGTTGTTCTTGTTTTTGTTTGTTTCTTTGTCTGTAACCAGGAGGAATCTTTCTAAACTGTATCTTGAGCTGGACAAAGACTGGCATTTCTGAATATATGCCCTCCTAGAGACCTAAATTGTTTAAATCATCAAGATCACCTGATTATTTTCTTCACATCTACTATGATAGCTTACAAAGTTTTAGTTATGGCATATTCTCAGAGTAGCATATCTGATATCCAGCATAACAGGTATCTACATTAGGTTACATAACAGTTGTGAAATATCTGTTACAAAGTAGCAATACAATAATTTTATTGGAGGGTGTTACCACAACTTGAGTTACTAAATTAAAGTGTTGTAGTATTTGCTGATGACAACCATTGCTCCAGATCCTACCAACTACACTTCAAACTATTCCCCTGACTCTTAAGATAACTTCTGAAAAGAACCTACGTATTCAATATGTTCCCACCTTCATACCTTCATAACATTCATACATGATATTTTTTTTTCTGTTACATTTTAAAGCTGTCTGTAACTCAACTGAACCATGCATGAAGAATTGAGCCTGTATTTTAACACCAGACACCCTTTGAAATTCAGTATGAACATAAGTCTTATAAGTAATCCACTGAATATTTGTTCTGTTAGGTGGAGATCTGTACCAGGAGACATCCTTTTTTTTCAACATGGAAATTATTGAGGAGGAAGATGTGGGAGAAAAAATTTGTCGAGTTGGGATTTGCCAGGGCTCTGTGATACTCAAAAGAGGCTGGAAAAGTAATAAGAGATATCTCAGCTTGTTCAATGATGTTTTGGTTGTGTCTACTAACCTGTAAGTATGTGCATCATGCCTTCCTTACTCTAATAGACTATACTTTGAAGAGGCATTAATGTACAAAAGTAAAATATATTTTAATATCCTTTATTTTTTGAGATTATAATTACTTCATTATTTCCCTTTTTCCCCTTCCATGTCCTTTCATATACCCTTCCTTTTTTCTCATAAAATCATGGCATTGTGGATTTTCCTACTTGTTTTTACACATTATTTTATATGTAAGCTAACATAGGATGCACAGATATGTACATATGCATATATGTATGTATATTTCTAACTACATATATAATATATATGTACAAAGACATTTATATGTATAATTTCTAAGTACTTAAATATAACCTGCTCTGTCAGTATAATATTACTTGCATATGTGTTTTCAGGAATGTCTATGTGGATAAGATATTCATATAATATATCTAGGGCAGGAAGATTTCTCTTACTCTCAAAAGTCTTTAGTAGCATATACTTCCTTGAGTTGGGTTAATGCTTAGAGGACTTCCTCTACATATTTATCAATTTGTTTTAAAAACACTTTGAGCACATGAATTAATTAAGGTACTATTCTGCTCTTTGTACCTGGAAAAAGAATAGCAAGCAAGCTACAAAGGAGACAGGCATGCTATCATATGCCAGTATTTCTAGCAATTTAAAAACTTAGGAATACTGCAACCCATAATATGAGCCTTGTAAACTATACAGTGACACAGTTTAAACAAAATATTAAACACATAATAAACAAGAGGCTTCTTGCTTGGTGTTTACAGACTATAAAATCAAAATGCCTGTCATAAGGGGCCACATCTGTAAGCTTCTTGAGTTCATAGCTTCCAAATTAATATGAAGAGATATGAAGTAGCTCCTATTCTTCCACTAATCAGGGGAAACTGCAGGCACTAGGTCTTTCTTGGTGATTCTGTAGACACTATACAAATTTGCTGTGATTAAATGAAGCCATATATATTGTTGCATTGTAATTTATGACCATGGGAGTGTTTTCTTGGATCGTATTTCATATAATCTCCACTGGTCATGATTATAGCCTTAGTATTATTCTAGAAGGTATGAAGTTGGTACTGACATTATTTAGTAAATATTTTAAGTGTTCTCATAAGTACATAAATTATCTGAAGGTGAGTTCAATACCTAGGTATACACACACACACACACACACACACACAAACACACCAGAAAATATTGGGTCTATCAAAAATACTACAAAAAATAATGAATGTGGGCAGGAGATCTGTCAGGAGATAGAATGGAAAAGATAAAGTGACAAAAAAAATCATTAAACAAAGTGTATCTGTATATGGATTTCTGAGAGCAAATTACACATACTAAGAATGACATAGGACATTTATACTTTGAAGATGATTGTTTCTTAAAAACACTTCTTATAATATCAGAATGCTTGATAGTAAGACATATTTCTAGTCATTTGGCTAAATTATTATAGAGAAAAATTTGTCATTTTGGTTACTTGTGTGATATGTGCTTTGTGGGCTTCCAAAAGGAGTCAATGGAATGAACTAATGTAAATATTTTTAGTACAGTGAGGACAATGGCAAATGAATTTTATTAAGTAAAACCATATTTCTATATTTACTCTGGAAAGATTATTTCATGTAATTAATTAAAATACAAAATCTTTAATTTCCTTTGTGTATTAGGGCAAGAAATAAAGCAAAATGGTTACTTCTTAGCTAAATACATGCAAAAAATACTGAAATAAGTGGCTTTCTTAAAATGCTATATATTTAAAATACATAGCATACTCATTCTAAAATTCTCGAATTAAAGAATGATCATCAGGCTATGGTTATTTGTGACCATTTAAGAGTGTGTAATCTAGTAACTTCTTGTAACACAGGCATCTACCATGACCTTGGCTGTGCCTGGAGATAGAAATGGATGAGTCCTTCTTTGCTCTGGAGCAGAAAGAACTGTGTCTTATCACAATTCCAACTACAATGCAAATCAAATTAACAGAGATACATTATTCTCTTTCTAGGAAAAAGAAAAAGTTTAAGGTAAAAAATATCATTCCATTGAAATACCTGTGGCTTGGTGATGAAGTGGACATATTCCGGACGGACAACAGCTCTATATCCAGGACGATTCATCTGTACTGGCCCATGGGAAATGCTGTGGCCACGTTTAGGTAAGAATTAGAATTGGGACCTGTGATCACAAGAGGATAGCTGTAGAAATTGTGGGTCAACATAATGGTGTGTAATTCACTTCCCAGTGAATGAGCATACTCATTCTAAAATTCACCATTCAAAAAACAATCATCAGGCTCTGGCTATTTGTGACCACTGAAGAGTGTGTTTCTAGTAACTTCTTCCAACAAAGGCTTTCAATATCCCACAATATTTGCAAAAATAGAATCAATTTTAGTCAAATTGTATACAGGATTTCAACTCAACTTTCCCCTTCTATGATGCTAGATTTTCTATACTCTTCATCGTGTACATGTCTACCTGTAGGTAGGTTCTTTAAATTTTGATCTATGATGTTCATCAAGACTCCACATGAGCCTTGGGGAAGAACAAAGATGCATTGTCTTCCAAAAAGGATGTGGACAGGACGAGGTCTTGCCCAATCCTAGACATTCTTCTCCCTCAAAATTTCTGATTTTATCGGTATTTTGAAAGTAGATAAATTTATTTCTCTCCATATTGTGTAGTATAGTTAAATTTGACAAATACCTCCTACACTCCGAAATTAATTTACTTAAAAAAGAATAATTGAATGATAAAAGGTTACTCATACAATACCCAAACATTTGAATGTGTGTGTAGCAAAATATCACCATCTATAAAGGCAATTAAAGAGGACAAGTATCATTAGACGATCGACATCAGATATGATTTGTAGAGTTTAGGAAAATTTCAAATTTGCATTCTTATCTTTCATGAGATGTGCTAATGGCATATTGATATTATCTTGAGTGCAATTGTTGGAATCACAGTGAGTGGATAGCAAATACCTACTGCTCTGGACAAGCATACACCCAAATTCATATCTCTTTTCCACAAGCAAAGTTCATACAAACCCCAAATTTGAGCTCTTTTCTTTCCTCTGTCCAAACTTTTAGTGTCGTCACACAGTTGACTCAACACAAATACAAGTTTTATAAACATTCTAGTCTCTATGACTTTGCTCTTTATTTGGAAAAGCATTTGTCATAGACTTTGAGTAAAAAGATCACCTTTTGTGGTTCTCTGAATATTTTCTACTCCTCTGGTAAAATCTCGAAAGATTGTTGTTTGATGCTTGGTGTTTCTCCAGTATTGAATATGGGAAGTACTATATTTAGGGATGTTAAATTGTCACATGAAAGCATTTCAAGTGCAAAAAAAAACTTAGGTAATAAGAAGTGGATTCATATGGAGACTACCAACTACACCTGTACCATCATTGATAATCACTTACTTATATTTTTATGCACATTAGCCTTAAAAATATTAACAT